>NW_023611102.1:0-123752 GCF_013339725.1 Rhipicephalus microplus
GCCAGGCCTTTAAAGTTCGCTGCACATAAAACTTTAGTGTCGGTATGGTGGACAGAAAAATCAGAGGGACACAAGGCACGCTCATCATGACACCTCAGGGATTGTATTCTGAGGTCATCCCTTTCGGCGATTCGTGAAGTCGCGTCGCGTTACCGACAGTCTCACACATCCAAGGACTGAAGCAAATACGATTGCCCTCCTTTGCTCAACCAGCCAAACTGTGTGCCCTGAAAGTGCTATTATGACGATACCCCCAAAAGTGGCCTTCCCGAATACAACCTTGCGCTACTTAACGCTAGAGGAAAGTTTCCAATGCCTCAAGCTTTCTAAAGTGCGCATCCCTTGCATTGCTTCGATGTGTTTACGGTACATATATGAAAAGCCCATGTGAGGCATGCGGACACCGACATCTTGGGCTGTGAATGAATGCTTTCCTACATTCGTATATCGGGACTTGAAGCAATAATAAGGTCATTCAGTGCCAAATGCACCAACCCAACCATGTTCGTGCATATGTGTCTGCTGTAGTATTGTTTGTTTAGTTGTTGAACGGAGAATGAAGAGAAAGGATAAATTAGTTTAGACTGATACATCATACTATGAACAATCTCGCATCATTAATTGCACCACCAAAGATTGTTGACGGATGAGAAAATTGATATCGAAAGTGGCACTTTTGAATTTCCCACCCATATGTCCGATGGTGGTGCCACGGATTTCAAAGTGTTTTTTTTTTTTTCATATTTTGGATCATACTATGAACACTCTGGCATCATTAATTGCACCACCAAAGATTGTCGATGGATGAGAAAATTGATATCGAAAGTGGCACTTTCAAATTTCCTACCCATATGTCTGATGGTGTGATGGATTTCAAAGTGTTTTTTTTTTCATATTTTGGTTGCATTGGCTCAAGGAAGCTTTCCTGAAACTTAGTATGCCAAGTCTCTGGTTCTATCTGAAGACATAGTAGTACTTCATTTTCCCCATTTAGGAACTACACAGAGCCTAGCAGAAGCCATTGACATCGACTATATTATGGCGACTGATGCTGGCACTTCAGGGTGCTGTTGCTAGCCCCATTTTCTTTCTTTGCACGTTTTCTCGCTTCCAAAGCATCTTCTCAAAGCAAGATTGGTGTTCCCAGTATCGTGAAAGGGTAACGTACTAATAAGGAAAAAAAACGTTTTTCTCGTCAGTGTTCCTTTAAAGATAACCAATCTGTAAAACAACCTTCAGGCATAAATATCACCAAAAATCAGCTAGGCGAAAATGAGCAAGCAGCAGATGTGCGACGTGGCACCAAAAATTTCACCGAGAGTTCCACTAAAAGATGCAGTGGATTGCGCGGGAAGCACTGCGAGAGGCGCAGTGTTTCCTGGCAACGAGACCACACCGTTGTCTCTATCTTCACCCACGCAAATCTGACCAGGTGCGTCAGCCTGAAAGCAACCAAGTGGAGCTGGAAAACCTTTGCTTTTGAAACCTTGGCATCCAACAGTGAAATGTTTTCAAGCTACACACGGTCGCAGTGGTTCACCAGTTGTATTCCCTCTCAGCAAAGTTAGGAATGGGCGAATATACGAGCGGTTTGAAAATTTAAAGAAGTATAGCATTGGAATTCACTATGGCACGAATGCAAATTATTCTAAACTTCAATGTATTCAAACCAATTGAATAGACATTTTACTGCATGCGACCCACTTGAAAAGGGAGTTTCACTGCAGCGTAGGGTTACTATGCCATGAAACCACCTACCCAGAGGAAACCCACACTGCCGTGAAGCCGCACCTAATTAATGTACACGGTTAATGTGCATGCGACCTACAACTATTCAAATTCTACCACTATTCCAATGCTGTTATGTCACTATTCGAATTTGCTCCCACTTCCAACTAAAAAAAGTAGATACGCACACACCTAGTTGCAATTCTCAATTATACTTGGCAATTTAGTTGAATAATGACAAAAATGCTCATCCTTTATACCGTGATACACACCATCCAAACTATCTGGATTGAATTTGTTCGACAAAATCAGAGGGATATGCACGGATTGCAGAGCCCTATTTGTCCAGGTTACCCCAATGGTACACTCTTTATGTGTCTTTAGTGTCATGCTTTTTGCAGTTTTCTCTCTTGATGTCCGGCTGATGGTTGCAGCAACAAGTCCAGAAAAAGATGCAAGGTTGGAGTATGCTTGAGCTTTGCCACAACAGTTGAACACGATACTGTAATCGGGCCTCGTTCACATTGGCTTCTCAACGGGTAGCCTTGCCTTGCTTCTCACAGGACACCTCAGCCATGCCACAAGGAAAGAAACGTATGTGCAAGTAGCATCACCCATTTGAAACCATCCGCAAGCGCCTACAGCAACTACAGTTGCAAAGTTATCACTACACCACATTTCTTGCTTGTGTGAATCAATGAACTACCCACTATGCGTCCATAAGGCAACACGCAAACTAACACAGCTGCGAACTTTGTTGACGCTCTTGCTGATAATAACTAAATATGTCTGTGAAAACTGTAATTGGTAGCCCTTTGAAGCCCTCATTAACGTGTCAGTACAACTGGCACAATTATATGCTTCGACCACACATCAATACATGTGTTAAGAAGACTCCTCGCATTAAGTAACACTCGTACAGGGTTTACAGCAATGGCATGGTTCTCTGACAGAACGCCTGGTTGCCAGGCAGAAGACCTGGCTTCAATTTATACACAAGAATGAATGAATGAATAAACTTTATTTAAAGTCCGGTAGTTTTCACCAGGCGAGGTGGGAAAAGAGGGGATTAACCACTGTCTCTTCCCACTCTCCCTTGATTATGATAGTTGTGCCTCAGGTGACCGCTTGAAGTCTTGTGCAGTTATTGAGTAAGATAAACCCAAACGTCGTTATAACAAAGTTGTATCTTTGACATAAAGAAGTGTTATAGCGAAAAATTCAATAGGGTAATTTAATAACACTACATCTATATCAAGAAGTATTCTTCATTTACTTCACTAAAACTAATATTTCGCTCTATCCAGGTTTCTTATATCGCGGTTTGAGTTCAGTCCCAAAGCTGGACTGAAACTCAAAGTAATTGCAAGATTTAAAGAATCCAACACATTCGGATGCAACACATTGCATCCGAAATAAAGTTGCTTCTGCACTGCCCAAGCTTGAAACAATTCCTATTGCAGAACACCAACCCGGATCGTATGCATGCTCACTGTTTTGATTACAGACGACGTAAAGAAGCACTTGGCTGTTCATTCTACGCATATATACCCTGCCTAACTATCAAGCTAACTTAAACTCATGCGATGAAATGAACGAGGGGGTCTTGAAGGATACCGAGTGAGTTACACGACCACCACTTATCTGTATGAGCCAGAAGAGTAGTTGCAACATTTTTGATGGAAAAAAAAAGAAAATACCTCATGACGAATACGTCCTTTGTATTTAGACATTTTACTTCATAAAGAGACGCGAAAGTGCGGGAACGTAACTATAAATTTTCCGCAATGTACTCGGGGTGATGGATGCAGTGTTTACTGCAAACACCAAGCCTTTCGTGCACATGCTTAAATTCGCCGACGCGTGATGAAGAACAGACGGTAGCAATTGGAGAGTCTTCCCCCGCCCACACACGTCCAGCACGGCAAGTACCAATCTCGGAGGCTTTATATCTCATCGTACCATAAATTACGTCAGGAGCAGCGATAGGTGGCGATACCATAGTACGCTGTGTGCCCCAGCACCGCTGGCTAATATCGCAAAAGGAGTCACGCCTTCGGCGCAGGTCAACACACTGCCCCATTCCAGTACACAACACGCTTCAACATTCTTATATAGCATTTCAGAAGAGCCCATATTTCACGAAAGCATGGCCATGCAGTGTCTGATGTTCGTTTCGTTCGTGCAATAGGCAAAAGATAGTGTGCCTACTGCAGTCACCACTGTGGTTTTCGCTGGTGCGTGGACCGTTTCTCCAGCAGTGTACCGGTAGGATGTCACGGTTACGTTCACATGGTGGTATAACGATCGCAGCGACAGCTTCCGCTCTAGGTTACTGTACGAATCTATTATTTTATATAATTAAGACCACTGCATAAATGTCCCTGTAGCACGGACCAAGTGCCGACGCCCCTAGGGAGAGTAATACCGTTCCAGACAACTCGAGCCCATGTTTTCGAAAAGGTGGTGTCACAAATCTTCCGTCTTAAATTTCGATACCAGCGGCATTCTGTGGAAAAAATGGTATACGGTGTCTGCTCGTTTACAATATTAACATTGAGGGGAACGAGCAAAGCCTCTCGGCGTTCCAACAACTAGCCAGCTCGATCGTCTTCCTCTTTCTCCTTGCCTTGCCTCGACCGACGCGTTTTTACAGCGAAAGCTGTTTCACAACTCGGATCTCGCGCAGCGCCGTAGTTGTCCGCCTCCGCCGCCGATGTCCATAGCCACATCGCGCGAAGATACAAAAAAACACAGCGGGGCTCTAAACCCGGATCCGCTGAGTGCCAGCCCAGCATTCTACCACTGAGCTACGCCGGTTTTTTTTTTTTTTCTTTAATGAATGAAATTATCAGCAGTGAAGTACACAGAACATACTTCCTGGTGCTTCGGACTTTTTGGCAAACTTGCCTTAGGCAGGCTTCACGTCGGGAAAGCAATCGCGTTAATACGACATATAAAGCGTTTTAAAACAGCGAAAGAACAATGCGAATCACAATTCGAATCACAATGTGAATAGCGTCGTCGCACAATGCGAATAGCGTAACGATTGGGTCGTCCGATGCTCGACCCCATTACAAAAGCTTGTTTTTGTTCAGCTGTTAACCTTGGCACATACCCACTTCAGGCATAATTCCCCCATCGTCGTCAGCCACTGCATGAACAACTGGCGCAAAATTCCTCGCAATGGTTTAGCGGATACCAGACTTCTCAGAAGAATGACGAAAAATCTCGTAGCGAATGCCGGCCTACTACACTAAAATTTTTACTAATAATGTCATAGTGGGCATTGAGCAACTATGCTTGCAGCAGTTACCCAATGAGTGTTCAGAAAAAGCTCTGAAAGGCCACTCTTCTAGATTTCGCTGTGACTGTGCTGCGCCTTTCGCGCAGGCCTGGCGTTTTTTTTTTTAAGACGATAGTCTTTCTTGGGGACCTTCGAAGCAAAAATTTTGGTCTGTCTGTCCGTCCGTCCGTCTGCCTGTCTGTACATTTGTCTGTTTGTCCATTCTTACCGGCATCGGGTACTTTAAACGGCCGACCCCATCCGCAGCGACCACCAATGTTGCTCAAGGTTGAGCGTTCATGCTTGTGCAATCGTCAATTCAAGAGCAATTAGTGCGCGTGTCTGGGGCACCATAACAACACGCACATATTCTGCATATGTATCTCTTACTAGAAAACGCATACATAAGTAATTTTAAGTACCGTATCGCTTATCACGCTGCGCTTACCACGCAACGCTTGCACGGAACGCGAAGTGCTTCCAACGCTTTGCTAAGACGAGATGGTGGTGGCACCTACCCGTCGCCTCGCGTTCTACGCCTTATCACGCATCTTTCTCCGCACGCGCGCAACCCTTCCTTCGTTTTCGAAAATAAATGCCAGATGGCGCTCGTGTTTGCCGTGCCTCGGTGCGCTCGTTCGCCTCCGCTGCACGCTCGAGGCGCTCTAACGCAGCGCCTCCTGCAACTTCGCAGCGCCTCCGCAGGCGCTCTAACGCAGCGCCTCCTGCAACTCTTCACTGCAAGTACGAATCCTCAAACTCTTTTTAAGGAAAAAAAAATGAATACAGTTTTTGGTTCATTATATTGTGAGGGCTGGGCGGGCTAGGCATGAAGGCTGAGAGGCGTTGTGAACGAGAAGAATGCGCTTTATTCGAACATGAAAACGTGCCGACCGCGCCGGAGGCGGGAGCGAGATTGATAAAACGTGTCCCCGGCCCTCGCTTGGGCTGGGAGTTTATCTGAGTAAAGGCGCCGCAGGTGGCGCTGCCGATTAGATAGGCCGCTACGCTATAGTGCGCATGCGGGCGCTCACATCCGGCCCCTCCTTGTCTGACCAAGTCCCATTGGTCTAGGAAAGGAGCACTACTTGGTGGCTTCACTGCGAGAGAGAATAGTCCTTCAAGCGCTCGGGTGGGCGCTTTTGGCGGTGAGGTCGCGAGGAGGGTACCGCTGGAGGCAAAACTGCAGGGCCAAGGGAAACTGGTGGTTGAGATAACTCATTGCCAACACTGGGAGAGCCAGATAAGTCACACAAAGGCCACTCTTGGGTTTCACAATGTAAGGCTCGACATAAGGTGGCACGTAGTGCTTGAGTTGAGAGGCGTGCACTATCCTGTCTTGGAGTCGATCACGAGGACCTTGACCAGTTACGCGGCTAACGACAAACGTAACGGGTGTTTTCTGGTTGGTGATTTGGTATATTCCCTTGAATTTGGGTGCCAACTTTCCAGTTCCATCTGCTACAGGCTCTTGGCGGCGCACCCAGACGAACTGGCCGACTTGGAAGGAGTGGTCTCGATGGGACTGATCATATGCTGTCTTCCGTTTCCCTTGTGCTTCCTTACGAACGCGAACTTGCCAGTAAGCAAACTTTAGGTCAAGGCAGGCGAAGTACTGTGACCCAGCAATGTCATCCATGATGTCATCCGCATGTGGAAGTGGTTGCACGACGTTCACAGTCATCTTGTTTAGGGGCACATAGTTAACACAAAGGCGCTTCTTGCTACCTCGGCTGACAACCACTGCGGGGAATGCCCAAGGTCCTAAGGCTGGTAGAATGATGCCTTGCCGAAGGAGTGTGCTTATTTGAGCCTCAAGAAAACGACGGTCTGCAGCCGAGTAACGGTAAGGGGATCGACTGTATGGCACAGCATCGGGAAGAAGGTCGATTGAGTGTTCAACACCCTCGTACAGACCTAAGTCATCCTCTTCACGAGCGAATACTTCAGCGTGCTTCGAAAGAATGCTCGTGATTTCCCGTTGTTGGTGTGCTGGCAAATGGCTACCAACCTGAGCGGCAGGCAAGGATGGGTCAATGCAAACCTCTATTGTTGAAGAAGCACCTCGCCTGCATTCAGAAGACGGGCCGTTGGTGTTTGAAACCTCATATTGACAAGATAGTGCTAACCACGGGGGTTCATCTGGGCCTGGGAGTGGCATTCGCTGGAGGCCTGCTGAGCTGTGGTGTCCAGATACATGGTAATTGAAAGATGACCCCTGGATCATAACAGCGTTCGACATCCTGGGCAACAGTCGCTCATAGCACCGCACACTTGTTCCTGTGGTGGGATGACGAATTTCAGTTGGCATGGGTGGCTGGAACACCAACTGTGCGTGACTGGCAGCAAACCAGTCTTCCCCCAATATAAGTGGCATGGCATTGTTATCGAGGACGGCGGCTTCCACCAAACCGGTGATGGGTCCCACAGAGATCTTCAAGCAGATAGCACCAGCAGGAGCCACTGTCGTTCCTCCAACGACAACTAGAGGGGGTCTGGTCCAGGGCAGGAGGGGCAAAGATCTGACAAGGTGACGAGAAACAAGTGTCACCTTGGAACCACTGTCTGGAAATGCGTCCACTTGGCCGCTTCCAGCAATTGTGGCGTTTACAAGGGCGCATTGGACCAGCGATCCATCAAGGGTCTCGGAAAGTGTGCTGTGAAGAGCTGGCGAAGGATGCGTTGTAGACTGTGTGACAGTAGCTCTGGATGGGCACTTTGAAGCTAGATGTCCTTTTTGGCGGCATTGAAAACACACGGCTTCGGCCAAGTTCTGGCCAGAACGGTAGGCAGGAGCGCCGTGCCTCGTAGAGATGGTCAGGTACCGAGCCTCTTGTTGGTCTGGTGGTAGGGCTGCGATTCGCTGCGGCTGTCTTGTTTTGTCTGGTACCGCCTGAACATTCGTGCGCTCTTCACTGTGGTGGGGCACCTGTGGGCTTGGCATTACTAGTTTGGTGCTTGAATACCCTGGGCGTGGGAGTCGACGAGACAAGTGGCTCAATGTTTGGTCAAGCTGCGTTACGATGTCCATATAGGCGGCGACGGTTTCTGGCCGTTGTGCTGCTATAGTAGTGGCCAGGTTCTCGTCGGAAATGCCCTGAAGGGCGTACTCTATGCGCTGAGTGTCGGTAAGAGTGACTGGGCATCCCGAAATGAGCTTCAACTTCGCCAAAGAATAGTGGACCAGGTTCTCTCCGTGCGCTTGCACGCGACAAGTAACAGCTTGTTGCCACTGTAGTAAGGTTTGCTTGGCGCTGAATTGATCCAAGAAAGCTTGCCTGAAGGCGTCCCAGGTGGGACACTGACGGCCAATGACTGCTTTCCAATCCGCGGCTGCTCCACGGAGCTTTCCCAGAGCGACGGCGAGTACGGTTGAAGGCTCCCACGAAGCTAGGTTTCGAGTTCGTTCCAACTCTTCAATCCAGTGGGACGCTGAAATGCTGCCGTCTCCATTAAATGTAGGAAGCGATGCGGACAGGTCTGGAAGGGTCGTGACCTGAACTGGCGCTGCAGCGCGTTGTGACACTTGAAGGAGCTGTTGAAGTAAACCCGTCAGCAACTCGGTACTTTGGGCTGCATCGAAGCTCGAAGGAAGCGGCGTAGTGTTCGGGCGCTGGCTGGACGCTGAGGAATCTGGGGAAGGCGACAAAGGCGTCATTGAGCGGTTTTGGGCTATATCGGCGAGGAGACGATTGATCACTTCTTCCTTCGGCCCCGTAGCGTCCAAGTTTCGGCGAACCAACTCTTCACGGAGGAAGTCTGCTGTAAAGCCGGCGAGGTCCTCAGGCGTAGCCTCGTTCCAGTTCACAAGCGGCATGGCGTTCACAAGAAATTAGCAGAAGGAGCACAAGACTCACGAGAGACGAAAAAGGCGGGCAGGTCAAGTTGGTTCGGCTCTGCAGGCGAGCTACTTCATCGGGCGGGTGGGCGTCAGCACGACGGTCGGCGAAACAAAAGGCAAAGGCACGAAATGACTCGGACGAAGCGGCCGAAAGGCGTATCGGGCGGCGGACGGTAAACACAGGACGGAGCGCCGCGCGGCTAGTCCGGCGGATCACTTCACGAGGCGGGCAAAAGGCGACGTTCCAGGCATGGTTCGGAGTCGACTGCGCCAGTTGTGAGGGCTGGGCGGGCTAGGCATGAAGGCTGAGAGGCGTTGTGAACGAGAAGAATGCGCTTTATTCGAACATGAAAACGTGCCGACCGCGCCGGAGGCGGGAGCGAGATTGATAAAACGTGTCCCCGGCCCTCGCTTGGGCTGGGAGTTTATCTGAGTAAAGGCGCCGCAGGTGGCGCTGCCGATTAGATAGGCCGCTACGCTATAGTGCGCATGCGGGCGCTCACAATATATTACGGCTTGGTGGCGCTAGCCACCGCCCGATCTAAAGGGTACAGCCATATCCATCCATCCATCCATCCATCCGAAATACCATTCACCGACTTTCTTGCGCAGAACATCAAATAAATGTTTTGTTCACTCTCTCCACACACAAGACTATCCTCTTTCGACGACATTTGCAGATTACTTGCAGATACGGGCCAATTTTTTTTTATTTTCTTGTTCCCCTATTAACTGTGGCGCATACATACTGCGGGGGTATTTGTTTGTTTGTTCGTTTGTTTTTGTTTGTTTGTAGGCTGGATACCATGGCACATACGCATTCCGGGGGAGTGGCCAAGAAAACATAGTATCCTATGCACGGTAAATGCACGATTGCTTACCAACAAAAATATTGTAAAAGAAATAAAACATTACAAACATGAAGAGCAAGAAGGTGAGAAACAAAAAAAAATAAAATGATCACTACTACGATAACGACAATCTGATTTTTGGACCAAATCAGACAGCTGAGCTTGCCGAACCCGATTGATTTGGGATGTATGTGTTATATATTTCATCACATTTTAAATTTCCTTCCCGATTACTTTCTTTCTCGGGTAATTAATAAAGTGTTCATTAAGTTGAAGTACGTTTAGTGGCCTGAATTCACTTACACACCGCAAAGACGAGGCAACTGGCCCCTCAGTAGCCTTGGCAACCGCGACGCGGCAGCAATGCCCCGCTTCCCATAGCGGGTACGTGACACGTGAGGAAAGCTCCCGGTCATAATTTGTTTTGTTTTTGTTTTGTTTCCCTGGGATGTTGGCTCATACCCACTCAGGGGGATTGGCCAAGAAAGTGTTGTGCAGTTTTTCTGTGATCATTTTAACTATGTGTAATGAATTGGTATTATAATAAGACTAATGTAAAAATAAAAACAACATAAAAAGAGCAAACGAAAAAAAAAAATCAAGTTGAGCAATTTTGAGATTTGAGGTGTTATGATTACCACTCAGCTGCGTTTACTTCACTCTGCCCTGGGGAGTAATAAATAATTTTTTTTGATTGAAGATCACAAAGGGATACGCTTGGTTGCCTGAATATAATCGCAAACGGCATTGAAAGCATCCCTGTGGCAATGTCTCAAAACTGAGGCACCAAAGCTTAGCGCCGTTTCCGCCGTCAATCTAAGGCCTATTTTCCCAAATGGCATAACTAGAAACCTTTTTCTAAGTATATCGTAGCGGCGACAATACAAGAAATAATGATCTAGTGATTCCATTTCTCCACAGAATGCGCAGAGGGGTGATGTCATAATTTTTTGACGGTCCTTCATTTTTTTTATTTTTGCACGAGGAATTCAAGCGGTTGCTCCATTCAACAAATGGAGTGAACTTAAGCTTAGTACCTAATACAATTACATTTGAAGCATTCATTTACAGCAAATCAACGAAGCGTGCTTTCTATACCATAGGCACTCGACAGTGGACCAGAGGGCGCGACGAAGCTCTTTTGGGCCTTGCATTGTTGGTACCGACCGCCAGGGATACTAAGAAAATGGAGCGCTCGCTCAACACAGTGACACGCTGAAGCGTCAGTGTCATTTTTAGCACGTTTTCAAAGAACGCTTCCTGGGCGCTTACATAATCGGCCGTGACCCCCTTGCTCACAACTAAAAAAAAATGATGTGCACATGCAAGGTCGGTTTTGCTGTGTCTACTCGCTAGGCTAGGCATTGGAAGACTCGGTTTTGCTGCGCCTACTCGCTAGGCTGTGTGTTCTGGCGCTACCATCAGAACTCGTAAACTGCATCGCCGGGTGCCTACAGCTCATTTCACGGAATCGCTTGGAACAAACGTTACCGACTGTTCTGTCTGGGTTATTCTTATATCCTTGTGATTTCATCTTACTTTGATGCCTTGTCATACTCCCGCTGTTGGTACCATGTGAGTGATGTGACATATATTGTTACGGAGATTGTAAGCGAGGTTTATTTACAATGACCTGGACGGCGAGTGCAAGCCAGTACTTGTTTGTTTGTTTGTTTGTATCCTTTAATCCATGGCTTGTACCCACTCTGGGGGATTGGCCAAGAGAACATATAAACTCATAGGGACGATAACTACCAGTACTGCACGTCAATCTTCTTCTTCTACCTCTGTTGCTGTTGTCGCCGCTCCTCCTTTACTATGGACTAGACCCACTAACAATATTTATCCGCGTACTATTCCTTCACGCTAGGGCTAAAATATACCTGCGGCTGGATGCAAATGAACACATTAACGTATTACGGCCCCTTTTTTTCCGTCTTACATCTAAGTTGGCACATGTCTTGTTTCGTTCCTACCAAACCGCAGTCCGATTGGTGGGCCCTACCCCGTAGTGGGTTGTGTCATGTCGCGCAGTGTGCTGGGCCAGCCAATCTTCAAGCGCCAGCGCGGTCCATTCGGCGAGGCATCTCTTCTGCTCGGACACCTCATCGACTCAGCAAGTCGGTAAGTCGGCGAGGCCACTAGCGCGACCAAACTCGACGAGCTTGAAGCTTAGAAGTGTGGCAGCTTGGGCTAGTTCGTATGGCATTATGATAGTTATAGCGCGAGAACAAAACGACGACACAGAGACAAGAAGGACACGAAAGACACGGAGACAAGAATCGTGTCCTTCTTGTCTCTGTGCCGTCGTCTTGTGCTCGCGCTATAACTATCATGGAGCTTGAAGCGTTGAGAAAGGGGCGGTACACCAGCCTTGCTCTGCACTACTGAAGCCGCGAGTACAGTGTACCCAAGGTCAGCCGTCTCTAGTCATGTTCGCAACGTTTCAGCAAACGGAAGTTTAGTATCTCTACAAGCATCGTTTAAAAATTACCCTACGTTTTGATGCGCTGCCTGTTTGGTGCGCCGAAGACGTACCGACTAGCCCCTACTGCAGCCTCATTAACCGAGAACCAGACCTTCTCGGCAGCTACGCTCTACCTGGCCCATAGACCATCCAGAGGTCAAATTTAGGCGTGGTCTATTTTAGTCTATTATGCTCTATTTATAGACTATTTTCGTAATGCGCAAGTGCGCTGCATATTTGCACGAGTAATGGCGCCGTCTATCGTGCTTCAAGGGGAGGCGCGGTCCTGTAGCTGAATGTGCCGGGGCCTGCAGTCTATCGTGCGCGATCTAAACTCACCACGTCATAGCGTATGCAATCGGCGCTTGAACAGAATGTTTTTCAGTAAGTGCATAGCGGCCACTAGTTTGTTAATTTTGAAAAGGATCTATTCCTCGAAACGATGCCGAGGAGCTACAGGCGTTTCATTATCCAAAAACAATAGTTTCGCTCTACAAGCTTTGTTACGATCCGTTTGTGGACTCCTCTTCTTCTTTTGGCCGAATGTGCTCTTCCACTTCACCTTTCGAAGAGGAAGAGTGGCAACCGCACGTGCCCACGAGCGCACAAACGGGTCCCTGTTGCTCTCAACGCCAGACGCTAGTAGTGACGTCACGACAACGCTGGGGATACCGAAATGCCCGGAGAGGGCACGAAATTTTTTTTTTTTTAATTTTGCGGTGCACCCACGGTTCGTGGCCCTGCCGCGTTTTGCGATTAGCGTGCATGGTGACATTCTGAACTGAAGGCGGAGTGTTTACTTGAAATGTTCAAAAAAAAAAATAGGAGATACACCCTTTTTGAGGTTTGTATATATCTATATATATCCACACAGTGTGTCCCGGGTAACTTTGGCCAGAGTTTAAAAAAATTGGCAGCATATCCACGGAGTGAATGGCGGAGAGTGGGGCGAAGACTTCGTCCGTCCATTCGTTCTTGCTTCCGTCCGTGCATGCGTCCGTCTGTGTGACCGTCCATGCATCCATTATTATTATTATTTACAGGTACTGCATCTTGCACAGCAAGATATTGCACAGCAAGATATTGCACGAGCGAGTACAACACAAGATAAAATACAATGCAATAAGTCACACTAAATCACATTTAGTCGCATTAAATATAACACAAAAAGTATACACATTCAGTATACACACTGAAGTATACACACTGAATGGGCAGAACATCAGGAAAGTATACACAACTGATCAGTGAAGAAAGTTTGGCAATTGTTCAACGAATTCATTGTTTGACAGCTCGCGCAGGGAGCCCGAGAGACCATTCCAAGTATCAATAGTGTGAGGAAAAAAAAGAAACTTGAACGAATCAATGGATGACTTCAAAGGAGCTATGTTAAGGTGGTGACTTCGCCTTGTGATTCGAGAAGAAGGGTTAGTGAAGGTAATGGGTGCATCAATAAATGTTTCCCCATGAGCGATCTCATGCAACAGGACAAAACGGTCACAAGTGCGTCGAAGAGCCAAACTTTTTAGCTGTAATTCATTAGCATATATTGTAGGTGAAAAATGGCGATCAAAACGCTTCCATCATAACGATCCATCCGCCCGTCCGTGCGTGCGTCCGTCCCTGCGTTCGCCCATGCATCCGCCCCTGCGTCCGTTCATGCATCCATCCATGCATCTGTCTGTGTGTTCGTTCGTCTATCTATTCAACACTCCAAGTCCCACCATCACGCATCTTTTTATCATATATTCCCCATATAGAAGCACCGCCATTCAGTGGACATTCCAAAGACTAAACGAGAGGGGGCACACGCACACTTTCTTACGGCTTGCGCTTCAGGTCTACTTCCCACCTTTAACCACCTCGAGTTCCATGGTATATACTAGTTCACTGTATTCATGGCACTGCGGCCCAACGCTCGCTAACCTTTCTAAACCCAAGGAGGTTACGCCCAGCGAGTTATAACGTAGCAACCTTTTCCTGTCAGATAGCGCTCAATGTACATGCCAATGGCTGCTAATGGGAAATGAGAGACAGGAGCATTCGGCCTTTTAGTTAACGCGCACGCTGCGTTTTTTTTTCATTGTTCAACAACGCGCACAGAAGAAATCTCCCACCAGCACCACCTTGGAAGTCAAATGTAACACTTGTTACATACTACTACTTACGACTACGAGGGACGAATCGGTGCCGCTATAAGGAGCTTCGCCCCTAAAATATGCCGAAACACGCAATTACGACGCAACCAAATGCATGTTGCTCACCGTTGCCTGGAGTTAGACTATTTTTTTGTGTTCTCAAATATTGTTTAACTAGATCTGTTTAATTAACAACTGAGGGAACGAAGAAGGATAAAAAAAATTAATGAGGAAGTTGTAGATCGGTTTGCAGAACGTCCGATAGACAGTTTTGAACTTTATACTGTTACGTATTAGTGGTTTTCTCCTAATTGCAAATGCCCGCGAAATCCAAAAAAAAATACCAGGTGACAAATCCGCTCGCACGTCACTGCACACGATGATTCTAGCGCTCCCTAACGTTCCGCGTACGAACGACACGCTTCCCTCGCACCGGTTCATGGCAGCGATGAGCAGTCACAGCGGTTACCGTTTTTGTGGCCGATAGCAAAACGTGTTCATCGTAAAGCCACCATCATCGTTGCGGCCCTGCTGAGAAAGCACGATGTGGCAAATGCTATGGCCGTTCGTACGCGGAACGTTAGGGAGCAACTAGAATCACTGTGTGCACTGGCGCACGAGCGGGTTTGCTACGTGGTATTTTTTGTATTTCGCGGCATTTGTAATTAGCAGGAAAAACGCTAATACCTGGCAGATATAAAGTCCAAACTGTCTAATCGGACGCTTTACAAACCGATCTACAACTTTCTCATTGAAACTTTTATCCATCTTCGTTCTTTCAGAACTTAGTTATTTAAACATATCTAATTAAACAATATTTGAGAACACAAAAAGTAGTCTAACTCCAGGCACAGTGAGCTACCTGCATTTAGTCACGCCGTAATTGCGTGTGCCCGCATATTATATATATATATATATATATATATATATATATATATATATATATATATATATATATATCGAATAGCATGAGGCTGTGAGTGAAATATCCGGTCTCGCTGAACTTTTGCAGACATGACAGCGTCAGCTTGAAAGCTGCGCTTCTGGCTGCTCAGCTAACTGAAGTCGAGGGTTCGCGTTATGAAGAGCGGCGGATTTTTTTTTTTTTTCGGTGAAAACCGTGTTATAAAGAGTTGCGCCGTAGCGGGAAACTCCGGTTCAATAGTAAGCAACCAGAATTCTTTAACATGCACCTGAATCTAAATACACTTTTCATTCTTTTAGGGGGGGGGGGGGGGGGGTATTTCACCCAGCTTCATTGAAATATCCCTACCGTGTCTTCGATCTGAGCAGCGCGACAGGTTGGCCGCTAAGCCACACTCGGCGGCGATAAAGGAGGTCAAGACTGTTATCCCAGGTGGAGGAAATAAATCTGTGGGCCTCTTAAAACAGCGTGTCGAACAACAGCAAGTGTTCATCCATTCATTTACAAAACCTCATTAGTGTCCTGAAGCCCGGTCTTTTTAGACCCAAGTGGACCACGTCCACGTCAGTATACCTTCAGGCCAAGCCTTATGGCGACACCGTGGACCTTCTGGACAGCCCGTAGCTCATCTTGACATCGTCTTTTGCTTCTCGTTTCGCAGGCTGAAGCCACATATTTTTCATTGGCGTTCCTTCAGCACGGTCGCCCACATCCCCTTTATTTACCTGTGCAAAACATATGGCCCGCAAAGCGAAGGCTTCAACCGCGGCGTCTACCACGGCGTCCAGCAGCAGCAATGTGGATGCCGAGAAAAACGACGTCAGCGATTCCGAAGATGCGGGCGGCGCGGAAAGCGACACAGGGTGAACATTTGTTTTTGTTTATTTCATTGCGATAGAAACAGTACCGCCACTCCAGGCACATTCTTGACGGTCGCTGTCGACGTCATCTGCAGGGGGCGCTAGCGCGGCAGCTGCGGTACGTGTGGTCTCGCGGGCGAACATTTCGACGGTCTCAAACCAAAGTTCTCCACGGCACGTGCAACGTTACATTTTTTCTAAGGAAAACGGGTTAGTGAGGTGCAGCGACGAGAAAAGTAACGCTGTCATGTGCTAGATCGCTGACGGACCACGGCTATTGGCGGCGCCCTCGCTGGCGCCATCTGGCGGGAAGAGCTTGGTGAATACCTCTTATAAAGTTGAGGGCGACCACATTGCCCCGCGGGGAGTATTTCTATAGTATAACAACAGATTTTAGCCAAGTTAGTCTCAATTATTTATCTTAAAACTGGCGCTATGTTTCAAGACTCATTCGGTCTCTAATTCAGGGGTGACTGTTCTTGTTAATGCATTGTTTTCCTTAACAGGAAAGGTAACAACGATAGAGAGGGGTGACGACTAAAAAGTAGCTTAGTAGCCGAAGAGCCTAACAGGTCTCGAAGCATACGGCCAGGTTTTTTTTTTTTCAAATTATATGCAGTAGCAACGCCACAATATTGCACTACAATTGCCATTTAGCACTACAATTCAAATGAAGCGTGTGCTAAGTTGTCAAGCTAGCATACGTGTACTGCTGCTCCGGAGCGTAGAAGAACAGCGTGCTGCATACCCTTTACATCCTTAAGGGTAAATATTTGGCAGAGAATCAGTCTGGCTGGATAAATTACTCGAATAAACAATCTCTTGAGCCACCTTTTAATCCTTAATTTGTAATGTAATACCCCTGTACTATCCTATTATAGGGCAGCCACCGGCAGGCCCGTGACGCCACCGCCAAAACCCAAGCGCAGGCGGCGGGCATAAGTCTCCCGGGTAGTGCGGAGTGTGCGAGCGAATCTTCAGCAGCCGCTCGAGCCGTGCGACGCCACCTGGTGACGCAACACGGTTCAGCAGGCCGTTCTCGTGCACCGTGTGGCGGCCGCCACTTCTCTCTCAAAGGGACCTCATGGCCCACAATCTGACGCACTCCGGAGCGAAGCCCTTCGAGTGCCACCTGTGTCCGCAGGTGTTCTAGCAGCGATGCTCGCTCAACCGTCACCTTCGGAGAACGCACGAGAGAGGAGCGAAGTGATTTCGTCGAAGGATTTCGTCGTGCGCTAGGAACTGACGGCGCCACCTAAAGGCGGAAAATGTTCATTTCAAGTCGGAATAATGCCGCAATAAAGCTTTGTACTCGTTGACAGGAATTGCTCGAACAAACAGCGCTAAATCATTCAATGGCACTTCTCCACATTTCCTTGTTCAGTTGATTCCGACACTGTTTGTCCGACATGAACGGAACGACCAAAGCCGGCTGAAGGTGAGGCAAAACTGGCACGAAAGTGTACAGGACTGTATTGCTTGGAATATGGTCAGCTAGTTCTGCGAGAGCACTTAGAGATACTCACATCTGACGACAGAGCACGCGCAACATGTGATCACTGTCACGTGATTCTTGTGAGTCTCATTATGGCACGACATCAGCCATCGAAGCGTGCATCCCAGTGCTTTGGCGCCTGCGTACTACGTTTATTTGCCCTAGAAGACGAACTGTCGTGTTTCGCAAGTGGTGCAGCGAGCGGCTTCACCTTCGGTCTGGACACAATTCCTTAGGCTTAAAACAAGAGAGGGCTCCTTATTGTAATTTCACTCTGAGCGCAAAAGCGATCAGGCAACTGTGCATTAATAAATGTTTGCACTCTGATGGGCCTATCTGTACCCAAATAAACTTTTTATTGTTCCGAATCTTCTGTCCTTATTTTCTCTTTAGGCAAATTTTCCATAAGGAATGCATTCTTAATAACAGCCTATACTTTAGCGGGCTTATCTTGCCCCTTTGTCCCCAAATAAGCACCCTGAACCCTCACACACCCACAGTCTTACACTCAACGAGGGGCATATTTCTACTACACAAAAATATCGCCTATCTCTTAAGCCTTTCAAGCATTGCCGTAAGTAGCATAGTTACACACGTCATGAACAGTGCACATGCTCTTGGTTTAATATGGCATTAGTATATAAGGAAGAAGCAAGCGTACAGTTTTCGAGAAAAAAAAGACAACTAAATCCTCATGACGATTACTCGGGTATAAAAAGAAAGGCTGTTGCCCTTTCACTCACGTGTGGTTGTCTCTCGCTTCTTGCACTGTTCTTATGATGAAAAAGAAAGTTGGCGCAGTAAGTCGCTCAAGGCTGGTTCCCGGCAGAGCTGGTCAGCGCCTAGCAGGTCCTCCCTTGGCTAGTCTTTTATACTCTCACCTCTCTCTTTCCCACCCCTCGCTATGCGCTATACATTGCATGATTATGCTCGATCTTTTTTCCTTTGCTGTATCTGTGTATTTCTACTCTTTTCTTCCTTGCACTTTCTCTTTCCTTATTTCTCTTTGTGTGCTATGCTTTACTTTCTCGCTCCTCCCTCCCCTTTTGCAGTGTCACCTTCAGGTTTGTCCTCACCCTCAATTCCCTTCCCACTTCTTGGCTAAATGACAAGGCTATGCTATGTTCCGCTAGCATACTTTGAAAGCCTGGTTTTTACGACGCTCGGCGCCAGATTATGGGTACACGGGTTCGAGTCTCGCCTTGCAAAGAATTTTTTTTTGGCCAAGAATTCTACCTCTTTCTCTATCTCTCTGTGCTCATTCTCTCACCGATGCGAGTTAATGCATCCCACGCCAGACAAATAGGCACGCGTGTTCCGGTAGCAAAGCAGAAGGGGAAGAAGTGATTGAAGAGAGCACATGTTGGTTCATGATGAGGATAACTTTTTATCTATGAATAAGGCCAACATCGACAAAAAAAAAAGGCGCCCCAAGTATGGCCCCCTCCACCTTTCTTACCTCGTATTTTGTCAATACATAATATACGAGATTTATGCTCTTGGGGGCTTAAGATACTTCTAGGACAATATGCGAGTGCTATTCAGCAACTCTGTGGGTGAGGTACGCAATAAAATGCTATCATGTTTCAGCCTGACCTGGAGTACCACGTGTCCCGGTATATAAGATGTCTAATTGGGGAGAACACTCCCCCTACACCTTTTAAGGACTTTTGAAGGAAAGTTTATACGTAAGACCAACTTAACGAAGGAAAAGAAGACAACCACCCATTTGTGGCACGAAGCCACAAGAAAACCCGTGCGTATTTCTCAGAAAGATGAGCCTCCTAGTTCCCAAAAAGTTCGTCCCGGTTCGGGGTTTAAACCCAAGACCAACCCTTTTCTGGGATGGTCGCTCTGCCAATTGAGCTAACCAGGACGCTAGCAATCGACCGCTAGAGAGCGAATTCATCAACAACTTTCTTCCCTTTCTTAACCCTTTCCACCACACTGCCGGTTTCCGAAAAACTCATTTGCATGCTTGTGTCCATGTGCTTCGAGTTATCAATGAATTCACCTCGTGCTTTCAATCACTAGCTTCTTCTTTAGCTCCATTAGTAAAGCCACACCCAGGGAAGGTGTTGGTCCCGTGTTCCAACACCTGACCAGGGCAAATTTTTTGACAACTAAACGGCTTTTCTTCTGAGAAATCCGTAGGTATTTCCTTGTGGAAGTTCACACTACAAACGGGTGGTTGTTCATTCCCTTTCTTAAGAATAACGATATATTGCATGCACCTATTTTTAATTCACTGAACGTAAGAAAACACAATTGTGCAAGCTGAGAACAATCATGGTGAAATGTCATAGTTGCACATGACAATGAATATTCATAAGCAGCAGTATAGTAGTTGCAAGTGATACTAAGGCACACAAAAGGCATCAAAGCCTTTGTGTGCATCACAGCTCTTATTATTACTCTAACTGAGCCTAACGACTACTTGAAACTGTTGCGCAGTGTGTCAGAACGGAACGAAAACCGAAAACGAGAAACAAAAAAAATTTTCACCGAAACAAATATGTAACCGAAACCATACCTACTATCTTGTTTCGGAGCGAAACCGAAATTCTCTCAATCGTTTTGGGTTCACGAAAAAAACTTCTGGTATCCGGAAGTATTGAGGTCATGCAACATGAACGATAATGCACACCTCGAAATACAGTAATAGCATGTTTTTCAGGTAGGAATTCCTAAGTAAACGTGTTGAAATTGTGTGAAAATGTAAACAGTGGTGACCAGAGATGTTTATATCAACACAAATGGACCTCCGTGTGCCTGTCACGCTCATTCTCGGCTCTGGCTTGTTTTTATCAGAACAGTAGTCTCGCTCATCGGATAAACAATCGATGATCTGCTGCTTCTGAACTTTTGAAGAAACAAATACTATGACTTTGAAGAACACTGGTTTGCACTACTTGATATGAATTCGTGGCGCAGTTACTTCAGCTCCTTTGAAGCACGGGTTTTATCGCTATCCCACTTTTTAAAAAGGAGCGCTGTCATTACTTTACCTTGAAATCCTGCAAATAAATAAAAACTGTTAAGTAAACCCCTGATTTATATTAATAGCATAGTTGATGGTATCACCTCTCCCATTAAGTTATTCGCAGATGATTGTGTAGTGTTTAGAGTGATTAAATCGCACAGGGATGCTGAAATTTTGCAGCATGATCTGTACCGAATTTCAACGTGGTGCCAAAAATGAAAAACGAGTCTAAACGTCCGTAAATGTTGCTGTGTATCAATTACCAACCGGATTAGTAAACAAGACACAACATACAAAATAAATAATTCAATAATCAGCAATGAATCCTCTTATAAGTATCTGGGCATCTATTTTTGCGACAATTTCAAGTGGAATAAACACATTGACATAACTGTGGCCAAGGCAGGTCGGATGCTATACTTCATACGCAGAAATTTTAGGCAAGCTTCATAGACCGTGAAACAAACCCTTTATCTCATGTATGAAAGACCTATTCTAGATTATGCTTCCGTAATCTTGGATCGCCATCAGCAATACTTGATTAACGCACTGGAAAAAGTTCAAAACCAAGCAGCCAGAATTGTTAGCAACAACTATAATTCCTTTGCAAGCATCACAGAAATGAAACGAGCATTGAAATGGGAGACACTGAGGCTTAAATTTCTTGATTGTATATATTATAATGGAAATGCTATTAACCCTCTCGATTATCTGTTCACACCAACGTATGTCTCTAATCGTCAAGACCATTCACGAAAAATATTAGAATACCGCTACAAAACCCACTCTTTCGGTAGTTCTTTTTTCGTAAAAACAATACAGGAATGGAACCGTCCACCGGATGATCTCGTCAATGAAACTGATAATGAATCTTTTTTTTTCTTCCTTGTAACAATGCCTACAATATCACTGCGACTAAGAATGGTTTGTTGTCTCGAAGCGTGTGCGTGTTTACAAATGCACGATTGCGACGTTGATTTCGCTCACCAATATTCGAGCGTTTTTTTTTTCTTCTTTTAAAATATCTTTAGTGCTGTTGTATTTGTTGTATTTATTGTTTCGATTGAAACTATGTAGTCAAATTATTATGTGTACCTCCCCTACGTAATGCCTTACGGCGATGTAGGGGAAATGTAAATAAATAAATAAATAAAGTACCCTTATGGAAACTTTTTTTTGTTTGTTTCCGGAAGAGAAATGGAACAGAACTTTTGTGATGGAACGAAACTAAATCCGAAACGATAAACATTTTGTTGCGATACCCTGCTCCTGCAAAACTCTCAATCAGTCCTAATTACTTTTTAGATTGCTTGAATCACTCTTCATTTCATCTAGTTATGCTTTGGGACTTCTGAATCACTCTCAACTCTAATTTATATTGTCACACTTAAGCTGGAAGCTTTGGTATCGAGTGATGCAGCAATTTTTTCTTTTGAATGAGAACTCTTAACTGAACTTGATTACTCTTCGCATCTCTTGAACTACTTAAAACTATTTGTTGTGCTAGTTGGTACATGCTTACTGAAATACAAAAATATGTGCACTATCAAGGAAAGAAATTAAAAACAGAACAGAAAAAATGTCATTTGCAACTTTGTTCTCAGAACACCAGATTTATTCTCAGAACAACATATATGACCGTAGCAACCATGCACGCGCACATCGCCTCACATGCTCGTCAGAAAACACACGATAAGATTGACAAAATAAAATACCAGAAAAGCCACTAAAAGAAAAAATATTAGAAAAAAATTGGATTCACCACTACGCAAAGCAACAGATTTGTAACTAACCGTCTCTCTTCTTTTTAATGCATTATGGTTCTGTGATTTTACAGGCTAAGGTATCATTACCCTTTCCAAGAATGTGCGACCTACACAAAAGTATGCATTAAAGTTACATTTTAGATAATTTAACTGAGGCATCATTTGAAGGTTGCTATTTAAAGCTCAAAAGTTAAAACAATTTCTATTTTACTTGGCAGTTTGATAGTTCAGGCATTAAAGGATTAAAGTTGCGAGAGCCCTGGTGCACATATGGCATAACTAGTACGAACTTTTTTCCATCGACTGCCTGTTTCTCCTCGATCCCTTCAGTTTTAAAGCCGATAGACTTTCTTGGGGTACTTCGACACAAAAAATTCTGTATGTCTATCTGTCTGTCTGTTTATCTGCTTGTTCGCCAACATGATATCCAAAACGGCTAAAATCCAACCACATCCGCAGCGCCCACCAATATTGCTCTGGTTTCTGCATTCATACATTGCGCACATCTGAGGCACAATATAAACACGCCAATACTATGTGGTGTGTGTGTTTCTTCATACTAGAGAAGGCATACATAAGTGATTCTAAGAATTTGTAGCATTTATCATGCTTTGCTGACAATGCAACGTTATGCACGAAAAGGCGTTTTTCTCAGAGGACACAATGATGGCATCTACCCGTCGCCTTGAATTTCATCCTACTATGACCTCCGAGACGGGCGCACACGCCGCGCGCTTGCTATATCAGAGGCCATTCTTTCGTTGAAATGAGTGCCAGATGGCACTCATGTCACACATCGTAGAGTGCCTCGATGCACTCGTTCTCCTTTGCTGAGCGCATTGATGCACTGCCTCCAGAAATCCCATTCACGGATTTCCTCATGCAGAACATCAAATAAACGTTTTGTTAACTCTCACCAGACACAATACTATTGTCTTTCGATGACATTTGCAGTGAATCATGCAGAAACGGGCCAATTTTTTAAAGGATAGTTTCTGAAACAGTAGGGAGGACAGAATCAGGGTAGCCAGCTGAATTGCTGCCACGTGACCTGATTATTGAAACTTTCTCGCATTCTTTGCGGACAAGACTTGATCTACTTTTAGGGCTCTTAAATTATTCTCAATTCTACTTCAATTACACATTGTCAGGTTGAGCATCATGTGCAGTGCGCGACACAAGAAGCAAGTGCCATTTTGATACTATCTGTGTTGTCAACGTCGACTGTTGCCACATTCCACGTCTCGATTTCTCCAGATAATGGCAAGAGATGCACTTCGTACTCTGGACATAATGCCTGGTCGAGATGCACACTCGCACAATTATTTTGTTAGGTATCTCAATTGCGTACACACAACAGCAGTGGTGATGCGTATAGGCCCAGTGCATTGCAGCCTTCCACGATTCACACTCATGCCAGAACACAAAAAAAAAACGTGGGGAAGCCCCACTGCTGTGAAACCCGAGGAAGTGCTTAGCACGGGCGCCCAGCGATTCTCGTTCGTAGAGCTCCCGCTGCTCCGTTTCCAAAGGCATTGATGACGCCAGTGTTCGGGTTAAGCATGTAGGTTCTCCCTAGTATGAGTAGAATCTTGTTAGGGAGATTCACAAGCTCAGCGCGCAACATTGCACTACACTTCGCTGCACTTTATCAATTCCCTGCTTATTACAGCAGTTTAGATACACAGTCGTCTACAATGTTCAATCAGGTTGTTTCCCTTGTCAGATATAACAATGCCTACAATATCACTGCGACTAAGAATGGTTGTTGTCTCGAAGCGTGTGCGTGTTTACAAATGCACGATTGCGACGTTGATTTCGCTCACCAATATTCGAGCGTTTTTTTTTTCTTTTAAAATATCTTTAGTGCGTTGTATTTGTTGTATTTATTGTTTCGATTGAAACTATGTAGTCAAATTATTATGTGTACCTCCCCTACGTAATGCCTTACGGCGATGTAGGGGAAATGTAAATAAATAAATAAATAAAGTACCCTTATGGAAACTTTTTTTGTTTGTTTCCGGAAGAGAAATGGAACAGAACTTTTGTGATGGAACGAAACTAAATCCGAAACGATAAACATTTTGTTGCGATACCCTGCTCCTGCAAAACTCTCAATCAGTCCTAATTACTTTTTAGATTGCTTGAATCACTCTTCATTTCATCTAGTTATGCTTTGGGACTTCTGAATCACTCTCAACTCTAATTTATATTGTCACACTTAAGCTGGAAGCTTTGGTATCGAGTGATGCAGCAATTTTTTCTTTTGAATGAGAACTCTTAACTGAACTTGATTACTCTTCGCATCTCTTGAACTACTTAAAACTATTTGTTGTGCTAGTTGGTACATGCTTACTGAAATACAAAAATATGTGCACTATCAAGGAAAGAAATTAAAAACAGAACAGAAAAAATGTCATTTGCAACTTTGTTCTCAGAACACCAGATTTATTCTCAGAACAACATATATGACCGTAGCAACCATGCACGCGCACATCGCCTCACATGCTCGTCAGAAAACACACGATTGACAAAATAAAATACCAGAAAAGCCACTAAAAGAAAAAATATTAGAAAAAAATTGGATTCACCACTACGCAAAGCAACAGATTTGTAACTAACCGTCTCTCTTCTTTTTAATGCATTATGGTTCTGTGATTTTACAGGCTAAGGTATCATTACCCTTTCCAAGAATGTGCGACCTACACAAAGTATGCATTAAAGTTACATTTTAGATAATTTAACTGAGGCATCATTTGAAGGTTGCTATTTAAAGCTCAAAAGTTAAACAATTTCTATTTTACTTGGCAGTTTGATAGTTCAGGCATTAAAGGATTAAAGTTGCGAGAGCCCTGGTGCACATATGGCATAACTAGTACGAACTTTTTCCATCGACTGCCTGTTTCTCCTCGATCCCTTCAGTTTTAAAGCCGATAGACTTCTTGGGGTACTTCGACACAAAAAATTCTGTATGTCTATCTGTCTGTGTTTATCTGCTTGTTCGCCAACATGATATCCAAAACGGCTAAAATCAAACCACATCCGCAGCGCCCACCAATATTGCTCTGGTTTCTGCATTCATACATTGCGCACATCTGAGGCACAATATCAACACGCCAATACCATGTGGTGTGTGTGCGTGTTTCTTCATACTAGAGAAGGCATACATAACTGATTCTAAGAATTTGTAGCATTTATCATGCTGTGCTGACAATGCAACGATATGCACGGAAAGGCAAGCGTTTCCTATGCTTTTCTCAGAGGACAGACACAATGATGGCATCTACCCGTCGCCTTGCATTCCATCCTATTATGACCTCCGAGACGGGCGCGCACGCCGCGCGCTTGCTATATCAGAGGCCACTCTTTCGTTGACATGAGTGCCAGATGGCACTCATGTCAACGATGACATTTGCAGTGAAACATGCAGAAAACGGGCCAATTTTTTAAAGGACAGAATCAGGGTATCCAGCTGAATTGCAGCCACGTGACCTGATTATTGAAGCTTTCCTGCATTCTTTGCGGACAAGATTCGATCTACTTTTGGGGCTTTTAGATTATTCTCAATTCTACTTCATTACACATTGTCAGGTTGAGCGTCACGTGCAGTGCGCGACACAAGAAGCAAGCGCCATTTTTGACACCATCTGTGTTCTCGACGTCGACTGTTGCCACATTCCACGTCTCAAGTTCTCCAGATAATGGCAAGGAATGCACTGCGTACTCTGGACGTAACGCCTGATCGAGATGCACACTCGCACAATCATTTCGTTAAGTATCAATTGCATACACACAACGGCTGCAATGATGCATATAGGCCCAGTGCGTTGCAGATTTCCACGATTCACACTCATGCCAGAACACAAAAAAAAAGTGGGGAAGCCCTACTGCTGTGAAACCCGAGAAAGTGCGTAGCACGGGCGCCCAGCGATTCTCGTTCGTAGAGCTTCCGCTGCTTCGCTTCCAAAAGCATTGATGACGCCAGTGTTCGGGTTAATATATAGGGTCTCCCCAGTATGAGTAGAATCTTGTTAGGGAGATTCACAAGCTCAGCGTGCAAAATTGCACAACACTTCGCTGCACTTTATCAATTCCCTGCTTATTACAGAAGTTTAGATACACAGTCATCTACAATGTTCAATCAGGTTGTTTACCCTGAAGATATAGCAATGCGAAGGGGAGAGGGGCATCTGCTCACTAAGAGAGGCAGTGGTGCCTTCCGTTGCACAGTTCTGAAGTCATCCACGTGTATCAAAACATTTTTTGCAATATTTATTTATTTATTTATACAATACTGCAGACCAATTTAATGGTCCAAGCAGGACGGGCAGAAAAAAATGTTCATGCACATACAATGCAATGCAATGAAACAAAACAATGAAGCAACAAAACGCAGAATTCACTTGGGACTACAAAATAAACAAGCCACGGTGAAACCGACTTTTCGCACAAACATAGCAGGGTTTCCAATCCAAATAAAACTAGAAAATCAAGCACAACTTCAAGAAACATTGCTAAAAACCCGAACGTCAGTAATTAAAAGTTTCTAAAATGATCGTGTAGGGCTGTCATAAAATTTCCACTAAAAATTCTTTCTGGCAATTTATTCCAGTCATCTACCGTGCGTGGAAAATATGAAAACTTAAAGTTATTTGTTCGGGCAAAGAATGGGGCTAAACTGTGGCTATGTGTGTGTCGTGTTTTCCTGGTGGTGGACGGACTAATGAATGGAGTGGGTGAGAATCCAGTTTTACACTTAATTAGGGATTCCATAAAAGCTAAGCGGGCAATTTGGCATCTAATGTGTAGTGGTTGGATTTTATTGAGTGCCATGATACCTGACGGAGAATCACTTCTTTTATAATATATATAAAACGAACAGCCCTCCTCTGAACCTTCTCCAATTGGTTATGTTTTTGTTCGTGTGTGGATCCCAACAACCGCTGCATACTCCAGTTTAGGCCTAATTATGGAATTATACGCTAAAAGCTTAACGTTACTAGGTGTACCTCGAAGTTGATATCGAAAGTGGCACTTTTAAATTTCCCACCCATACGTCTGATGGTGGTGTGATGGATTTCAAAGTGTGTTTTTTTTTTCATATTTTGGTTGCATTGGCTCAAGGAAGCTTTCCTGAAACTTAGTATGCCAAGTCTCTGGTTCTATCTGAAGACATCGTAGTACTTCATTTTCACCATTTAGGAACTACACAGAGCCTAGCAGAAGCCATTGACATCGACTATATTATGGCGACTGATGCTGGCACTTCAGGGTGGTGTAGCTAGCCCCATTTTCTTTTTTGCACGATTTCTCGCTTCCAAAGCATCTTCTCAAAGCAAGATTGGTGTTCCCAGTATCGTGAAAGGGTAATCTACTAATAAGGAAAAAAAACGTTTTTCTCGTCAGTGTTCCATTAAAGATAACCAATCTGTAAAACAACCTTCAGGCATAAATATCACCAAAAATCAGGTAGGCGAAAATGAGCAAGCAGCAGACGTGCGACGTGGCACCGATCATTCCACCGAGAGTTCCACCGAAAGGCGCAGTGGATTGCACGGGAGGCACTGCGAGAGGCGCAGTGTTTCCTGGCAACGAGACCACACCGTTGTCTCTATCTTCGCCCACGCAAATCTTACCAGATGCGTCAGCCTGAAAGCAACCAAGTGGAGCTGGAAAACCTTTGCTTTTGACACCTTGGCATCCAACAGTGAAATGTTTTCAAGCTACACATGGTCGCAGTGGTTCACCAGTTGTATTCCCCCTCAGCAAAGTTAGGAACAGGCGAATATACGAGCGGTTTGAAAATTTAAAGAAGTATAGCATTGGAATCCACTATGGCGCGAATGCAAATTATTCTAAACTTCAATGTATTCAAACCAACTGAATAGACATTTTACTGCATGCAACCCACTTGAAAAGGGAGTTTCACTGCAGCATGGGGCTACTATGCCATGAAACCACCTACCCAGAGGAAACCCACACTGCCATGAAGCCGCACCTAATTAATGTACACGGTTAATGAGCATGCGACCTACAACTATTCGAATTCTATCACTATTCCAATGCTGTTATGTCACTATTCGAATTTGCTTCCACTTCCAACTAAAAAAATGTAGATACGCACACACCTAGTTGCAATTCTCAATTATACTTGGCAATTTAGTTGAATAATGACAAAAATGCTCATCCTTTATACCGTGATACATACCATCCAAACTATCTGGATTGAATTTGTTCGACAAAATAAGAGGGATATGCACGGATTGCAGAGCCCTATTTGTACAGGCTACCCCAATGGTACGCTCTTTATGTGTCTTTAGTGTCATGCTTTTTGCAGTTTTCTCTCTTGATGTACGGCTGATGGTTGCCGCAACAAGTCCAGAAAAAGATGCAAGGTTGGAGTATGCTTGAGCTTTGCCACAACAGTTGAACACGATCTCGTAATCGGGCCTCGTTCACAATGGCTTCTCAACGGGTAGCCTGCCTTGCTTCTCACAGAACACCTCAGCCATGCCACAAGGAAAGAACGTATGTGCAAGTAGCATCACCTCATTTGAAACCATCCGCAAGCGCCTACAGCAACTACAGTTGCAAAGTTACCACTACACCACATTTCTTGCTTGTGTGAATCAATGAACTACCCACTATGCGCCATAAGGCAACACGCAAACTAACACAGCTGCGAACTTTGTTGACGCTCTTGCTGATTAATGATAACTAATATGTCTGTGAACACTGTAATTGGTAGCCCTTGAAGCCCTCATTAATGTGTCTGTATAACTGGCACAATATATGCTTTGACCACTCAACAATACATGTGTTAAGAAGACTCCTCGCATTAAGTAACACTCGTACAGGGTTTACAGCAATGGCATGGTTCTCCGACAGAACCACCTGGTTGCCAGGCAGAAGACCTGGCTTCAATTTATACACAAGAATGAATGAATGAATAAACTTTATTTAAAGTCCGGTAGCTTTCACCAGGCGAGGTGGGAAAAGAGGGGATTAACCCCTGTCCCTTCCCACTCACCCTCGGTTATGATGGCGGTGCCTCAGGTGACCGCTCGAAGGTCCTTGGACCAGGGCGGCATCCTCAGCTTGCCAGACGGCCCAAAGCTGTCGGCCAGCTTGTCGCTGGTGAGTGCCGCCTCCCAGTGGAAGCGCAGCTGACGCGCCGATCGGCAAACACTTCATTGCATTTATTTGCATCTAGGTATTTGAAAATTTCGCTCAACACATTCATTTGCATCTATCTGAATTTTTGCTCACGCACAATCCTGCTAGTTTGCTTAAAACCAGATTCCAACGCTGCCATACTGTAAAACAAGCTCTTTAATGCTATCACGTTAAAACTAACCACACCTGATTCGTGAATTTCCAATACTCCGATAAATAGCTCTAAGTCCCTGTTGTCTGTTAAAATTGTCACAGCATCAATGCACACCTCATGCTGTGGTCTGTTTCGGCGCCGCTACCATTTGATTATCATGTGTTTTCACCGCCTCAACTTGAGCATTTGGGCAGCACCAATTTTTCTAAAAGGGAACCTAAACCTCGTAGCACATAAAAATCAAGTATATATGACACCAGACACTCATCTTACTTACCACTACTGTGACCTGCCTAATGTTTAACAGGTTTCTGTAGTGGCAGGTGGTCAGAGCTGACAATGCCTCTCACTGCGGTGGGCTCTGTGGCCCTAGTTGGTTTGTCAATTGACATCCTCACCCACAAGGGCACGCGTTCCCTTTTCAAGACTGAACAGCACGGCGGGGCACTGGTGCCAACGCTGAATCCAAGCTGTATGCGTCGAATGTGCGGTAGGTTACAAGAGTACACCATGATCTCCGTAGTGGTACTTCGGCTCATTTGTAACCGGTAGTGAGCGTTTCTATTAACAAAATGAGAGAATCGTAGTGTTCTGGAGACTACTACGTGCAGAATATCGGTGCTTGGCCATTCCACCACGCAAGCCCACTTTGTTTTCGCAGTAGTGTTTATTTTTACTTTCCCCCCACGGCCAGCTACATGTGGTTAGGTGTCTGGGCAATGTTTCCATCTCAACAAGTGGCCAACTTCATCAGGCTCTGCAAAGCTGGCAGTAGGTCATTCATGTTGGATGCGCTACGCCGAAAAATGTGCACTCCGCAGGGCAATGGCTGACAATAAAAATCACAGCATATTCACGAAGTGAATTGTGATGAGTGGCGAAGCTTCGGGGTGTCACTAGGGTAACCGTGAGTCCCACGTACATTGCCCACCCAAACGTGCTAATGAGGTTGGCACATGTTGACATGCAAACGAGTAACACGCAATTGAGTGGAAACATGGCTTTTCTGACGCTGCCATTTCTTTGCAGCTGTGCAAGCCCTCGCTGCCTCTGGATTGGCTTGCTGACGTTCCCGTGCGGCTGCAACTTCGCAGGCAACAGTGCGTTCACGTTAGTTTTCATCCACGGCAGAAAGAAAATGTATGGTCCGTGGCGCCCTTGTTTTACATCGTCATCAGCGTCATTGTCACTATCATCGAGAGACGACTACTGACACGGTTCGGCCCTAAGGAGCTACATCCATAAAACATTGCTAAATGAAGGTCTGACAGCCTTCATATTTTCATATAGAACAGTGTATCTCGCTCTAGAAAAATATCTTCGCTGCAATTTGTTGCCCGCCTTTCAGTGCTTTGATTAGGCTGCCACCGGATCGTGGCGCCCCCTGTACATTCTGTGTATGTCTATATATGTCAGTCCCAATAAAGGTGGGGCCCCAGTTTTTGTCCGGGGAGCCAGCTTGTGCATGTCGATTCTTGCGTGGCTGTGCCCCTTTGTGGCACTAACCACGCTACATGGTGTCAGAAGTGGAATAACGAACGAACAACGGCCCCAGCCTTAGCCTCGTCACAAGTGAACGGCAACATAATGTCCTTCAACGAGACAAGCGAGCGGCCGCAACGCATGGCGTCAACCTCCAGCCACCGGCTCCATTCTACTTCGTGAAACCCGGGAACATGGGTGATATGGCTTTGCCGCTACGAAGACTATGCGGTGGTTTGGGGCTCACAAAAGCATCGGACGACGTGCAGGTACATTCGTTACTGTACTGCATGGGCTCGAACGCCCGCCCACTCTTCGAGACTTTTCGCTTGACGCCCTGTCCCTCACCTCATACCAAGTCATTGCCGCTCGCTTCACTGAGCATTTCGTGGCACCCGGTCAACGAGCTCTACGAGTCGTCACGGTTTCACCGACGCATCCAGCTACCGGAAGAAAGCGTAGATACTAGTATGCAGAGCTGTGTAGGATGGTATCAAACAGCTGCCATCGAGGAAGGCTTGTATATGACCGGTTTGTCGTCGGCCTCCGCAACTCCCGCTTTTCGAACCAGCTGTGTGGAACGCGAAGCCGACGCTCAAGGAAGCATGGACTTCAGGCCCGTCAATCCGAAGACGCCGATAAGAAAGGTATTCCCAGAACCCCACAGAGAACTCACTAGAGCTCAACCTCAACGCCGCGAAAGCGGACAAGCCCGCCTCTCGTCATTTTGGAGCTAAGCCTACTGCGCGGCAGCCGCAAGCAGAGCGTGCCCGCAAGCAGTCCACATGTGATTTTGCAGCCGTGTGCCTTACCTACGTTCAGACTGTCCAGCTTGACGCTCTGCCTGCAACTGCTGCAAAAAGAAAGGCCACTTTGCTGAAGTGTGCTGCTCGAGGAAGTACAAGCAGAACAAACGCAGTTCCATTCGTTTGCACGCCGTCGGTACGGCGCCACGACAAAGATCATCGATGTTACTGTTAACAACTATACTGTGCAGTTCATGGGTGACTCCGGCGCTGAAGTATCTGATGTGCCCAGCGACTTCCCTATGCTGGCCGCCAAGCTCGACCAAGTTGACAGCTTGCTCAAACGGCCCGGGAGGACAGCCACTTCGCGTGCTAAACTTGTATTTGGCACGACTTCGGTGGCAAGGAAAAACAAATTGCCAGTGCCTCTACACCATACTATCTCTCACTGTACCTCTTCGGAGACTGGCCTGCACTGCAAGCCCTTCAAGTAGTAAAGTGTCTTGACGAACTCAAGACTACGAAAGCAACACTGCACGCCAAGCTCTTCAAAGGACCGGGCACTCGGAAAGACGAGTACATCATCCGGTTGAAACCTGATGCCATGCCCTTTTCGCTAAGTGTCCTTCGTAGGATCCCTATCCCGTTGCTCGAGGTCGTCCTCTGTCAGCTGGACAAATTGGAAAGCGTAGGCATGATTGGTTGGGTCGACAAGCCTACACCATGGTGCTCCGGTCAAAGTGTTTTGTGTGTTGGATCTGTCAGCCGCATATCAGCAAATTTTGCTTTCTGCTAAGTCCCAACCACTGCTTACCATTATTATTCACAAGGGGCTGTTCGAGTTCCAATGCTTATCATTTGGGGTAGCCAGCACACCCGCCGTTTTCTAGTCTTTCATGAATGAGGTACTCAATGGTCTACCACGCGTGGGGTGTTACATAGATGACGTCATTGTGTCGGGGAAAGACGTCGCAGACTGTCAAAAGACGCTGGAACTAGTCCTGCATCGACTTGGTGACTACAATGTCACATTGAAAGAAGAAAAGGGCCGTTTTTTTTTTTTTTTCAGAGCACTGTGACGTATTTCGGACACACAGTGGCGACGAGGGTGAGCCCGAGAGCCACTGGCCTCTCGTGCCCACGAAGAGGCCAGTGGCTTTTGCATCAAGAACACTTACATCAGCTGAGAAGAATTACGCTCAGAGCGAGCGGTAAGCATTAGCAATGATGTTTGGGCTGAACAAATTTCATCGCTACTTGTATGGACGAGAGTTCACTCTTTATACAGATCATCAGCCACTTCTCGGAATTTTAGGTCAAGACAAGCCTGTGTCGGCACTTGCCGCCGCGCGAATGCAAAAGATGGGCAATTACTTTGGGAGCGTACAATTATAAACTAAAATACCGAAAGGCAAAAAATTTTGAGGCGGCTGATGCTCTCTCGGCTTCCACGGCCTGTTGTAGCTGTCGACGAGACATCCGAGAGTCTCTTGCTCTTTGACAGCATGCCCCTCAGTTAGGATACGGTGGCAAGAGCCACAAAACGTGACCCCACTCTATCTCGGGTGACGCACTTCATATTAAATGGGTGGCCCTCAGAGTGCTCCGAAGCATTTAGACCATTTCATTCGCAGCACGACTAGCAAGACTGCATAACTTGGGGATCAAGAGTAACCATTCCTGATAAGCTTCAGCCACAGGTCTTGCAGCTGTTGCACAAGGAGCACCCGGGATCGAGCCGCACGAAAGCGTTAGCAAGAAGCTATGTGTGGTGGCCTGGCCTCGACTTTTTTGTTGAAAACTATGTCCGACAATGTCGCGTGTGCCAGGCCGTCCAAAAAGCGGCTCACAACGGCGGAGCTCACGGATGTGGAAATTGTCACCGAAGCTACAGCTGAGCAGCCAAATGAAGACTCTGCCGAAGTGGATCCCACAAACGCTGATGGTGCCCCGCTCCAGACATCAGCTGAAATCGTAGCTGCCTTGGCCCTTGTGCGTCGCCACTGTGGCGCGATTGAAGGCACCGGCCTATCACTGATGGATCGCCTGGACTATATTGAGGACGCAGTCGTCAAACATGCCATGGCCAACAAAAAGCAGGCTACTCTTTTTCAATATTTTAAACCAACACAATAAATACTATGTTAGAATCTTCAAGTGAGTATTTACTGCACCACGCTTAAACGGTTCGTTGGTTGTTTTCAGCAAGCTGTTGACGCATTTTTTTCGTGATTTTTTTATATCGAATTCTGGATATATCGAACTATTTCGTGATCGCCGCGCCGTTCGATATATATCGAGGTTCGACTGTATGAGTGTGTCGAGTATGTGTGTCCTATCCTAAGCCTCGTTAGTGTTACCTTAGTACAACGTGATTTTGATACTCGTGGCCAATGACCAGGGTGTGGCTTAATAACAAGTAGTTTGTTTAGTGTGTGCCTATCCCACTTGCTCTGCCAATAGTCCCTGAGCTTTCGTTTGAGAGACGGCTTAAGATCAAGGGCCGGGATTGCTATGGGTGTAGTGGCAGTGCTTCCGTGGACAAATGCAGCAAGCTGATCCGCCATCAAGTTGCCTTAGATCTTATGGTGCCCTGGCACCCAGCACACTACATGTTGTTTGAGTGTGTAGAGTGTGCATAAAATAGAGTAAAGTGAGACGAGGACACGGTTTTTTTTTTTTAGAGTGTGCAGAATCGTTACCACACTGAGGGAGTCCGTATAAATTACTGCTTTTTGTAGTTGTAATTGATGTGTTTAGCCACCACAAGTACGCGTAAGCTTCCGCTGTGAAGATACTTGTGTCTGGATGTAGAGGGCCAGCATCCGAAAAGGATGGGCCGACAGCAGCATAGGACACAGAGGAGTTAGACTTCGAGGCACCTGTAAAGAACTCAGGACGTGTGTATTTGTGTTGAAGTTCCAGGAAGTATGTTCGGATATGGGCAATGGGTGCATGTTTTGTAACTTCTAGGAAAGACACATCACAGTCTGTAGTCCGCCACTGCCACAGTGGGGGGTATGCTACAGGAGTCATTAAAATGTGTTCAAGTGACAGACCAGTTTCTTCAGCTAGACCCCTCAGGCGAACTGAGTAGGGCTGCCTCATCGAAGGCCTGTTTTGAGACAGAATGGAGCTCGACAAATCATTAATAGTGGAGTATGAGGGGTGCTTCTTGCCTGCTTTCACCTTAAGGAAATATACAAAGGACATGTAAGTTCTCTGCAGATGAAGCGACCACTCATTTGACTCAACGTAAAGGCTTTCTACGGGGCTGGTGCAAAAAGCACCCGTAGAAAGGCGGAGGCCCAAACGGTGCACGGGGTCCAGCATCTTCAAAGCACTTTCAATCGCAGACTGATAAACAACGACCCCATAATCTAAGCGGGTGCAAATGAGGCTTCTATAGAGGTTCATGAGACATTGCCTGTCACTACCCCACATAGTACATGACAACACTTTTATAACATTCATGGCTTTTAAACATTTTGTTTTTAAATACTTGATGTGCGATATGAAGGTCCCCTTGTTGTCCAAGATTAAGCCTTAGAATTTATGCTCTGCATTAACGAACAGACGTTGACCGTTCAGTTCAATGTCGGGTTCTGAGTGCATGCCTCTCTTTCGGGCGAACAAGACACACGTGCTTTCTTCTGGGTTCAGTCAGAATCCGTTTTCCCTCTGCCCATTTGGAGACCTTGTTTAAACCTAACTGAACCTGCCGCTCACACATTGCCAGGTTGCATGACTTAAAGCCAAGCTGGACGTCATCGACATATGTACAATAGAACATGTTGCGGAGGATGGACAAGTGCGAGGAATTCACTTTGATAATAAAAAGTGTACAACTAAGTACACCACCTTGCGGTACTCCCGTTTCATGGACAAATGTTTCGTAGAGAATACTGCCCACACGGACACGGGATGGCGATTCAGCAGTGGAATTCGTTACCCGATTCAGTTGTGAAAATCAAATCGCTTACTGACGTTATAGAAGCAACAAAATATATAGTGCACTCTGATACCATGCGCTAGAATTGTGAATATGCGTGAATTACGTGCTTTGTAACTAGGCTATGATATTTATTATGTGTTTTATTATGCACAAAAACATGTGTATTTCGGCAGTGATGCTCTTTTCTTATTTTTCACTAACTTCTCTGTTTAAACTATATGCTTAGCCATTATGATATATTTGTTGTATGCGCTCTGAAATGATGTGTTCCAGTAGTGAAGGTTCTTTTTCTTATGTTTCTCTTATGCACATTTCTGTTTTATATGAGTCAACTCCACTCCTGTAATAGCCCGCGAAGGGCTGACAGTATCAATAAACGAAATGAAATGAATGTCTGATTGGACAAGTAACTATCAATTATGGAAAGCATTCTACCGCGCACACCCAGGTGAGACAAGTCTCTTAATATGCCAGAACGCCATCTTGTGTCGTATGCCTTCTCGATATCGAGAAACACAGAGAGGAAGTATTGTTTGTGGATGAAAGCGTCTCGGATCTCTGCCTCAATGCGCACTAGATGGTCGGTGGTGGATCTACCCTCTCGAAACCCGCACTGGAATCGGTCGAGCAGATTGTGTGTTTCAAGGAAATGTAAAAGTCGGCAGTTTATCATCTTTTTAAAAAGTTTACAAAGGCAGCTTGTAAGTGCAATGGGCCTATAACTCGAAACTGAGGAAGGGTCCTTGCCCTGTTTAAAAATGGGGATAACAATAGCCTCTTTCCAGGAAGCAGGGATGGTGCCGGAAAGCTAGATAGCATTGTATAGGAAGAGTAACGTTTTTCGCGTTTTGAGCGGCAGGTTTTTCAACATTTCATACATGACACGGTCGTAGCCTGAGGCAGAATTACTGCATGAGTTTAGTGATGTTTGTAGCTCAGCTAAGTTGAAAGGTTGGTTGTATGCCTCGTAATTTGTGCACTTGTATTCTAGTTTCTGCTTTTCTATCCTTGCTTTATGTCTTTGGAAGCTTCAGTATAGTGTGACGAGCTAGACACCTGCTCGTAGTGTGCAACGAGGAAATTCACCTGATCTTCCAGGCTGTCACCCTGTGTGTTTACGAGTGGGAGTGAGTGTACTTGTCTTCCTGCTGCCCTACCAACCATGTTCCAGACTTTAGCCTCTTGGGTATATGAATTTATCCCTGATAAAAACTTGTGCCAGCTTTCTCTTCTGGCCTGCCGACGCATTCTCCTGCCTGAGACTTTATATTCTTAGCTGTCAAGATTTTTGGCTGTCGGTGAGTTCTGAAGCAACCTCCATGCCCTGTTCTGCTCCTTTTGCGCATTCCGACACTCAGTGTTCCACCATGGGACACGTCGCTTGCCAGGCATTCCAGATGTTTGCGGTATGCACTTGGCCACTGCGTCAGTAAGAAAAGCTGTGAAGTACTGCACAGCTTCATCTATGCTTAACCAACACATGTCAGTCCAACCTAAACGAGTAGTGTTGTGAAACTGTTCCCAGTCTGCTTTGTTTATCAGCCATTTGGGAACATGTGGAGAACATTCATATGTTGTTGTTGAACTCAACACTACAGCAAAATTGTCACTTCCATATAGATTGTTTATGACTTTCCATTTCAGTAGGGGTAGAAGTGAAGGTGATAAGATGCTGAGGTCTATAGAGGAGTAAGTTTTGTTGCCGACATTATATAGTATGTTGGCTCTTTCCTATTCAACAAACAGGCACCGGAAGAGAAGAGAAATTGTTCAATGAGACGACCTCGTGCATCACAGCGAGAATCGCCCCACAGAGTGCTATGTGCATTTAGGTCCCCAAGGAGCAGATAAGGTTCAGGTAGTTCATGTATTAAAGACTGGAATTCACGTCTTTTAAGAAGGTGGTGCGGAGGTATGTACAGAGAAAAGACGGTGACGACTTTGTTTAGAAGTACTGCTCGGACAGCCACCGCCTCAAGGGATGTCTGCAGTAGTAGTGTGTACACACTACTCCTTGATTACCATTACGGCCACGCCACCAGATGACGCCACAGCATCATCTCGTTCCTTTCTGAATATGACGTAATCACGTAGAAAATTTGTATTGAAGGATTTTAGGTGTGTTTCCTGTACACACAGCACTATTGGTGAGTGTTTGTGTAAGAGCTCTTGGACGTCGTCAAGGTTTTTAAGCAGTCCTCTGACGTTCCAATGTATAATTTGTGTTTCCATATTGGAAGTAAAGTAGTGCTGTGTGTACAAAATAGGTGTGTCTGCTTTTTAAGCTGAACGTTAATACTCCGGTAACAGGGCCATCATCGGGCCTAGTTACCGGCTTTTTATTTCTCTTGGCGCGCTCCAGAGAGCTACCCCGATCTTTTGGCACCAGGGGTACCGTGGTGTCCATAGCCTCCTCAGAGGCGCTGCGTGCCCGCATTTGCGAGCTGGTGTTTCGAGATTGAGGCCTCGCCTGGCGAGCAGAGGCCTTTATATCTGCCAACCCTGGGGTCTCTTCCACCTCAGGAGGCGTAACTTTTCGTCCCATGGGGCCAGAGGTCGAGGGGACCTCCTTTGCTGCTGGGTTACCCTGGCTGCTGCAAGAGCTTGCAGCAGCCGCTAATGTGGCTGCGGGGACGAGCAGCAGGGCAGCTTTGGCTGTTTCGACACTGGGGGGGGACATTGGCAACTGCTCGGGCACACTGTGCCTGGCATGGGCAGTTGCCGCAGGCCGTTGCAGTGCTGCCCCCTGTTACACTACATCGGCAAACGATGGTTTGTTAGTGAAAAGACCAGATACTTGTTGTCGGGCTTCTCGAAAAGTTATGTTTTGTGTGATTTTGATTATAACAATTTCTTTTTTCCTTTTTCCATGTTGGACAGGTTCGGGAGTATGCGGGATGGGCACCATCGCAGTTTGTGCAGTGGGCCCCATCCTCCACCTTGCACTCGTCTGTGGCGTGTCCTGTGGTGGCACACTTTCAACAGGCGAGTTGGCCGCGGCAACTCTGAGAGCCGTGACCAAAAGCTGGCATTTGAAGCAACGTCGTGGGTTGGGAATGTAGGGTCGCACAATCAACTTCAAGTATCCTGTTTCGAGATGTTCAGGCAAGTTACTGGTGCAAAATGTCACAATTATATGTTTTGTTGGGACGTCCTTCTTATCACGCCTAATTTTGATTCTTTGTACTTGTGTCACCTGCTGGTCCTTCCAGCCCTCGAGGAGCTCACCTTCAGTCAGGCCAAGCAAGTCTTGATCAGATACAATGCCTCGGGAAGTGTTGAGTGAGCGGTGTGGTGTAATTGAGATAGGAATGTTTCCAAACGATTCTAGTTTTGAGAGGTTTTCATACTGGGTCTGACTTTTTACCTCGAGGAGGAGATCCCCACGGGTCATTCTTGCAGCCTGGTAACCTGAGCCAAGTGTAGTGGTGAGTCATTTGGAGACAACAAAAGGCGAGATTGTTCTGACGTTCTTTTCAGCAGTATCACAGTGGATTACATGGTAGCGGGGAAAGGTTTCTTTCAGTTTTCTGAAATAGTTGCAGATGTCTTCGGTGCGGCCTCTCTTTGAGAGAGGACGATCGTGCAATGAAGGGAGATAAGTAAAAGCCATAAAATAAATATGAGTTTGGCAGCCATGCCAGCCGCCCACCATGGAGCCCTACACGGGGACGTGAAAGGTCCTAAATTTATATGAGGCATGTCAACGTCAGCTGTACACAGCCGCTATAACCAAATATATTGTGCCCAAGACATAGCACATACACAAGGTTAACCCTTGCCACCAGAAAAAATCGGAAGTAAATGGAAGAGAGAAGAAGACAGGATAGATTTAAAGAGGAGAAAAGACTAAGATGTAGAGAGAGAGAGAGAGAAATAGGAAAAGGCGACTACCGATTTCCCCTGGGTGGGTCAGCCCAGAGGTGCCGTCTACGTGAAGCCGGGGCCAAAGGGGTGTGTTGCCTCTGCCAGGGGGCCTTAAAGGTCCAGTCACCTAGCTTCAGCTCAACCCCCAGGATCCCCCTTTCCCCGGACACGGCAAAGCCACGCACGGCTAGGCGTGGAAGGGAGTAGAAACTCTCTTGTTAGCTCGAGTCCGTGGTGTCGCTACGCACCAAACACCTACTTGCGCAGGCGCCGCTGCGGGGTACGTAGCGTGTTTGCCGCATATGGTCTGCCAGAGGTACTGGTAAGTGATAACGGACCCCAGTACATTTCAGAAGAGTTCGGGGCTTTTTCTGAGACTGAATGGGGTAAGGTACGTCAAGAGACCACCGTACCACGCGGCCTCTAACGGAGCGGCCGAACGTCTGGTTCAGACGACCAAACAAGCCCTGTCAAAGAATGTCTTACAGGACAAGGTTAGCGACCAGAAACACACATTATTGGAATGTTTGGACAGCTATCTGATGACCTATAGAAACACTCCCCAGACTAACACCGGCCAGACCCCGGCAGAACTATTTTTGAAAAGACGGCCAAGGGTAAAGCTTTCGTTGCTAAAGCCAGATTTTGAGCTCTCGATGCGTGAGGAGCAGCAATGTACCAAACTGCAAAATGACATGTAACGCGGGGTTTCTAAATGGTTTGCTGTGGGGGGATGCTGTGTGGGTAAAGACGGTGCGAGGTGAGACGGTGTCGTGGGACGATGGTGTCGTGACACAGGTTGTTAGTCCCGTAACCTATCTGGTGAAAGTATCGCAGGTGCTGCGATTTACACATGCTGACCACATCAGAGCCCGCTACGCAACCTCGTATTCCGCAAGCGGTACGCCAGTGCAACCTGTTCAACCCTCGCAAGACGCCACCCCTCCGATGGTTCCCAGGCCGTGTAGGCCTGCGATCGGGTTGCCTCTCAAAGATCAACGCACGGCAGAATCTGCCACTGTTCCCCTGCCAACAACTACATCACCCATGGCCGGAACTGCTGCCTCCGGATCGTCGGACCCTCCTGGCGCTCCAGGTGCGCCATCGGCAGCCGAGCGTGCAACCCTGCGGCGTAGTGAACGTGTGCTACGTGGCCCGGACAGGTACCAGCCGAGTGACTTTCTAAAGTAATCCGTGGGAGAAGGAGTGTTGTGGCGTGACGTCAAATATCACCTGGGCATTCAGTATGAGCATTGCTGTGCAGCCTGTCACGTGGTTCTCTGCCTATACTATATAGGTGTGTGTTCTGTAATAAACTCGTCATTTGCTCTTGCAATGCTGTCGGTTCCTCACGTTATAACAGCGAGCTACAAGGTTGGCGCCTCCGCAGGCACAGTCATGAGATGCAAGCGTTTATTGCTTTGCAGTTTGCCCCTACCCACACTTGGAGCACGGCACTGGACTTGAAGCATCCAGAGTAATTCCCCATGCATAAAAGGCGCCTTTTTTTCACTGGTGGTCAAATTAATTTATTACAGTTTTTGAATGTATGAAACGTGTAACATCAGGAACATATTGAACAAAAAGAAATGAGCGATTGTTTTGTTTCAGCAATACTCGGAACTGCATAACATTCTGTAGTATTTCAGTGCGTATTATTCTATGAAACACAGGTCTACGCACAGCGCCTCGTGGCCATCTACACAAGTAATATGTCTCCGTTTTCATCTTGGAGCGACAAAGTGGGTTCACAAACGAACAGCATATATTTTGCGTATGGCTGCATAGGGCAGAGTAAACTCAGTACTCAAGGACAACGAGAATACCTAACAAGTATTGGTGATGAGCAATTTGAGATCACGGCCAATAAATATGTAAATGAACTTCCACTGCCCCTGCAAGAGAGTACCTTTAACTTAAAGATTAAAATGAAGTTTCGCGGACCTCCAATGCGTTCATGCAGCAAAAGCAAAACAGTGAAAGGACATTTCCTATTGGTATTGCCACAGACCGTGTGACGGGCTGATGCTACAAATAAATTCTGCTGATCTCCGCAAGAAGGTAACACAATCATTTCTAATGCTTCTCGCAAGTCCTACAAGGTGGCATCTCCTACCAGTGAGCACGCATTGTCAGTATTTACAGTGCGAAATTCGAAGTGAAGGGTTGAGAATGCACCCGTAAAGACCCGAGCCAAACTTGTGAACCCGTTCCGAAGTTGCGTGATCGTTTAGGTGGAAAGCAAACATGGCCGCTGCCGAATGTGGTGCATACACATACTTCGAAAGATCACTTATATTGGCATTTCGGTGTGTTTTCAGCCAATTTTGTTAATTAAATGACCTGCAGTAAGTCCAAGCATGCTGTTTTTTAGTAGGACTTGGACTCTGTGAGCAACAACGATGCAAACCAGCCCAGGAAATCGATCAGCTTTGTTTCCTGCTTCAGGCTATCTCAGTTCGCATATTAACACCAGCCTGCCAGGATGGAAAGCTAACGAAGCTGTAATAAATACAAGACCAGAAAACCAAGCAGAAAACGAGAGATTTTTGCAAGTATTGCAACGCTAGTCCATGCCTTGCATTGAGGGACTAACTTGCTGCACGACATGCACGTTACAGTGCTCTCAGTAGAATTCTTGTCGGGGAAATTTCGTACAATGAGAAAATATGAATTTTTCAGACGGTGCTTAATACACAGCAGCACATTTCGTATAGCTCATAATTTCTGTTATATATATTTTTTTAGGAGACAGAAGCAAGTAGATATTTACAAACAGTTAAATTTTGTACAGCAGTCTTGAATTTAAATATTTATATTGCTTGCATAATACATACCTTGTTAATAAAACTTGTATGAATTAAAAGTTAATTAATTCTGCTTTTGTTCATGTATTCCACAAAATATTTAGTGCAGTAGTTCTTTCAGCCAAAATAATATTTAGTGCAACTTATAAAAAACACCCATTTTATCTACGGTAGCGTAATGCAGAACATATCCACGAAAGCCAACATAAGAAATGCTGTGACGCAACAGACATGAAAGGACTAAAGTGCAGCACGCATTACTGTCTATAAAGGCAACATTCCTACAACAATCGAAATGTCTCTCACCATTTAAATCATTGCTGGAGTTCCCCGACGGGCCAAACTCAACTTGGCCAGTCGCGAAAAGTCAGACGGGCCCACAGGGGATGCCATTATTGGCTCATCCTTGGTGCATCGCAGTCAGTGGTCATTGAAGCAACGGTGGTTCCTGTCTCCACCGAAAGGACGGTTTTTTGTCGAGGTGGCCGGAGTAGGTGCTCCACCCCACCTGGTTCCCTGCACAAGTTGTGGATTGCCAAGTTCGTTCTCCGAATACAAAAAAGATGATTGTCAGCAATTACGGTATTGCCTAACGCAATATTTGAGCGCAGCTCTACTCGAGTTTTCTGGGTTCCCAGATAACATTCATTCCAACTGCCTTAATTGTGTGCATTTCTGCACGGATACTCTTAACACGGCACTCCTAACACATGAATGTTCTTGAACACATGTCACTGTAGTTAACATTTTGACATTTGGTCCTGTATTGTTCAAGGCAACTTGCTGCATTAAAGAAGACTCGACCGCTCATCAAAGCATCGACTTCAGCGAAACCACGTATTTAGGAAAGTCAACCCTTTCAGATGCCACCTATGAAAGACTGCCTGTAAATGCACCAAATTTACACATTACTTCAAGCACTTGTCACTCAACTGAAGCAAAGAATAATGCCACAATATGTTGATTACCTCTTTTTTAATAATCTATATTAATTAAATTGTAATTAAATATATATTTATCCTGAAGTCATTCATGTCTTGCCCCTACGTGATAGGATTGAATCTGAAGCAACAAATATGGGGAAAATTTTCAGTTCGATTAGGTTCACTTTGAGCAAAGAAGAATTATATTTTTGACGTGGCTCACGAAAAGTGGCGCGTTGAAGCACTCGTCAAACATGTCAACGCCTTCAGCAAAGTGATAGAATTCAACAGTAGGAAGCAAGGAAGCATTTATGCAGGAGGTTCAATTCACTCAAACCTCAATGTATCTACCTCTACGTTAGCCACTAGTCAACACAACTACACAGTGTACAAAATTTTGAGACTGGTGTCAGCAAAATAATAATTCAGAAGATAATTGACCTGATTGGATCTTAATCTTCAATACATGACCCTCCTTGTCAAACACAAGCAATTGCATGTCTGTACAGTTTTTGGATTCTTGTCTGGAACTTCTTTTGCCCAACAGTGTTGAGTTCTTTTATCACAGCCGTCTCTGGATTTCCGAAATAGAGTCAAAATAATTTCCTTTCAGCGTCATTCTGACGAGTAGTGCTAACACTCCCAGATTTAAATACACAGATATACTTCATGAAGTGGACAGCAGGACAACCACTACCGTAGCTCATTTGGTAGAGCATCGGACGCATTATCGGAACGTTGCAGGATCGGTCCCTGCCAGTGGCGAGTTGTCTTTTTGTCCACTCCACATTTATACATTTCACATTTATACCACATTCTTCACATTTATACCATAATTACAACACATAACATCCCTTATACTTTCCTTGGTTTTATTGTCTGTTGGTTATCATAAGTATGTGTCTAAAGAAGAGAGCAGAGCGGGCCAGGGAACAAACGAGTGTTAGAGGGACGCGATTTTTCGCACATTTGTAAAGTACAATTTCGCAGCCCCGAAAGCTGTGACCAACTCTTGGCAAGCGAGAAAACGAGCGTCTTTCACTTCTCGTAGCCTTCTTTTCCATTCAAGCTTTCGATCTTGGTAAGCGAGAAAACGCACAAAAACAAAATGTGAGTGGAGACGCCACCTCGAGATTTCTGCACCAAATACCATGACGTCATAAATTTTGAAGGTGTCTACTGTGTCCTACATAGCTTATGTTCGGTAAAACTTGAATACACTGTCATTTGTTGAAGCCATAGACCTACTAGACCAAGTTTCAGAAAATTTTATCGAGCCAATGTCGCTGAAATACAAGAAATACATGTTGAATTTTTTGAAGTTGCGGGCAAAGATTTCAATGCGAAAGTTAACGATGAAACTTAAACCTTTATTTTCTCGGCTAATAATAAACTTATGACTCTAAAACCTTGGACCTTAAGAGTTGTCAGATTGCAGTTTTTCAATCTAAATCAAGTAGCTGTTTCTCTTCAGTGTACCTTTAGGGTCATCTTACCTGAAAGCAAAAGGAAGTTAAGGGCATGGGCAAGACATGTCGCACCGAGGTAAGGCAACTGTTGCTCATTACGAGCAACAGCCTGGATTACAAAAGAAGACCAGCGTGTGAGGGGAAGGCAGGAAGTTATGTGGGCAGACGAAATCAAAAAGTTTGCCGAGAGAATGTGGCTTCCGCAAGCACAATATTGAGTTCATTGAAGAAACAGGGATGAGGCTTTTGCCCAGCAGTGGCCCTAAATGGGCTGATGGCGACAAAGGTAACTTGCAGCACACCATGTCCAGCACAGCCTCGTTCTGCAGGGCCGCGATGAGGCACGAGTGATCGATGTGGCATCCTTGGAGGTAACCCTAGCCGAAGCAGAGACAAAAAATGCAACCCAATAAAAGACAATTTTCATTAAAGGACCGACAACTAGCGAGAACGTGTAATTAGATCCTAGTAGAAATGAAAAGAGCGTGAAGTATAGTCACTGATTTCAGCACTTTTTTTCCATTGTGAGTAGGATTTATATTTTTAAATCGTGCTTACAAGGAACAAAAGTCGTCATGTGGCATAGCCTAGAGGAAGAGAATTTAAGATGGATCTTGAAATAGGGAGTCAATCACTTTCCTGGGAATAGTTGCATAGCCTGAGGCTGTCCTGCGTGCCATTCTTCCAAATTAGAGAATGTATATTATTAAATAGCCCCGCTCGATTCTCCGCTACTTACGACGTAGAAGGAATCGCACAGTGAGAAACAACACTGCCATCGCAGCCACCAGAGGACCAAGTCGAGCTGCGGCACATGCAGGCTGAATGCATGCATGCGCAGTAAACCACTATGTTCGTGCACGAACCGCTCTCATGCTTACTGTTCGCAACATGCGAGTATACGACTTCATATTTGTTGTAGATTGAAAAATTCAGATTACAAATGTTTGGCGGCATTCCTTACACTGCCATTCCGTAGTTAGACTCACTGACTGATAAGATTTTCATTCCACACAAAAAAGAAATGGCACCATAGAAATTGGTTGTCAGTCCCGTCAAGGTGTAGTAAAGTCATGACGACAGGTTGCCCATATATGACGCATCAAGAGGCAAATCTAGCGACTAAGTTTAAATGCATTTGGTTATTCTTCTGTTTCTTCAATTGTTAAGCTAAAAAGAGACAAAAGTATCAGAGACAACAGCGTGTAACTCAAACATCATGCACAGAAATGAAATAAACGAAGTAAATTGGTGTAAAAAATACAAATTAATGTAATGGTTCAAGTAACATCTGGAGCTTTAGGTACTAAAATTACGGTAATGATTTTGAGACACACGGTAATAGAGGACACCAGAAATATTTCCAAAACTGGCACTTTTTAATGCGCACTGACAACACACAGCACATGAGACTCTATCAAAATGCGACCACTACAGCTGCAATCAAACCCAAGAACTTTGTGTCAGCAACCAAGCATTGTAACCACTATACAACCACCCAGTGGTTTTAACCTGAACGCAGAAACATCGACCATCGAGTCAATAAACCCCGATCCCTGGCGTCCCAGTATACGGTTTCTCGGAACAGCCTAGCCGAAGTCAGCAGCACAGACCTGTTCATCAGGCACATGCGTATATTCTCGTTCATTTCACCTCTGTGCTCCATTATGCAGCTTTATCAGCCGGGCAGTGGACGCAAGTGCGTCCAGGTTTGAAAACGAACGTCTGTACCTCCGAGGCCAACTTACGCGATGGTCTGGTTTGTGTGCACTGCAGTGTGATGCCAAACATTTCAAGACATGGCAAAAAAAACAACAACAACAAATTGTTGCTCTGCCTGCCAAGTTCTTCCTTCTCTGCTGTTCCTGCTAAAGTTTAGGCTGTGTACGATAATAATAATGAAAGGTACGCGTATATAGCCTAGAAATAGTGTTATTTTAAAGAGATTTTTTTAATAATTTTGCGTCCAAGTTGCTATCTCTAAGCAGAGACAACTGTTGCATGTTTTAACGGAACAGCATCCAGTCAACACAACTGCTTCTCAATATATGCATGTATAGACGCATCTGAAATTCACATTTGAACTTTGCTCTTGTTCATCTTGGAATACCAAGTTCATTATGAATACGGGTTCATTTATTTGCATATGATTGTGTTACCCGTTTAGTGTTTACGCTTTTCTTTGCTTGGGTGTTGAAGGGGCACGTAATCAATCATACATTTCAATAAATGAACAAATCTGGGCTAGCGCGCACATTTCATGCCATAAGTTCTTCTTAGAGCCATTAAATTGTGAGTTCACAACAGCGATGCATGCACAAGCAAACTGTATGTTCTCGTGTTATCGCGTTATCACGTTATCACCACAAGAAAACAATGATTTCAAGCCTCACGAACGGCATGCGCACGAAGGCATAGCCAAGAAGTGGCTCTCCGGGCCCTAGCAACCCCCTACGCCGACATTTTTATTCGTCATGCATACACAGTGAAAAATGACCATTCACCTGCCTGGCCTCCGCTTGATATTAAGGATGTGCCCCCCCTCCCTTTCCCCGAAAAACACTTCCGCATACAACCCTGCATGAGGATAAATGAATGCATGAAACAAAACCACGCGTAATCGTTTAGTTTATGTGCGTGGTGCGATTAACCTTTGAGCTGTCCGCGGCTTGATTCGGAATCTGGCCGAAATCAATCTAAAACGTACACCGACAGCTACGCCATGGTTATCGACCGTTAACGCAACAACTAACCGACGTTTTCAAGGTAATTACGCTTGACAAACGTTCTTTGTTTCTTGGTTTGTCGATGTCAGTTTTAAGGTGCAGGCGCTACTTGGGACACCGACACAGGCATGAAACTTCGTTGGCGCGATTAAAAGTGGCTCCGATAGACGATAATGAAGCAAACTTACCCATAGGTCACGTAAGAAATGATACAGGTAAAAATGAATGTCTGCCAAGGGTAATTAAGGCGCACAAAGGAAGGAAAGTAGAAGCGCAAAAGACGAAACCAGCGAGCACTTGCGCAACTGGATAACGCTCGAAAAGTGGCGCGAAGAACAACTGTCATAGATGACGATGATGATAGCAACAAATGTCAAACAGTTAAATTCTATAGTACGTTACATTTTTGTTAACGTTACACCTGAGCCTTTGAAAAAAAATTTATTTTTAAAAAACAAGAAGTAGCATTGCGCTAAGACGTGTAAGTAAGCCTATTAAAAAAAGTGTTAATGGTAATGTCACATAGAATGCATCAAGTTAGCAATGTAGTCAATATTTTTTAAATAGCATACTTAAAATTATTGCATGTTTTGAAAATGCGCATTTATTATTGTTTTCGCAGATGATCAACACCCAATCTTGAAGGCTACACTCTTCTTAACCCTTTATGGCCACGCAAGTTGATGATGAAATCCTTTGGTTATAACAGAATCACCTTCAAAATAAAAGCTAAAATTTAAATTAAATGTAGGTGATTGCAATGTTATGTGCTGTCACAAACTACTTTATTTTTATTTATTTATTTACTTCCTTGCGATAGCAGTATGCAGCTGTAGTTGATGCAATCGTCCAATAAATAAGTTAATAAAAAAATATGTAAGTCATTATCGTTCTCCACGCATGAGCGATTGCTGGAGCTGGAAAATATTCATTGAAGTTGAGTAATAGTTCCCAAGCAGAGGCAATCTCTGAGGCCATGTTTTTGTTTACAAAGTGTGCAATTAAGAGAGTCCATATCTATTTATTTTTTCTGAGCGTAAGCCTTGTTCTTCTATTTTTTTTACTTCTTCTTTGTTATATCGACACCTTATAAGATCTAACCTACGCCTCCTATTTCTCTTTTTTTTTTTCTTGCTTACGTGCCGATTTTCCTAAGAGCCGACCAATAATAATTCCTAGTATTAAAACTTCGATGGGCGCGCACTCACCTATAATTAAGCACCGGGTAATTTTATTCATTTCTGACAGCGTTGTCAGTTCGATTTTGGCACACGCGCACTCGTTTTCAACGCGAGCGTCCGTGCCGAAAAGTTTATGCACAACTCGAAGGCAACAGATAACTTTGAGAATAAACTTTATTAGGAACAACAAAAGTACGTATTACATGAACCATAACAAGTAACAAGCTTGGGAAGACAACAGACACTTTATTTATATCGCACGTGCTGCTTTGAGTGCGAACACCGGCCTGCATGCTCGCATCTTCTTTCATTCTTAATATAAGTCATATGTATGGTTAAGCATGCACTAGCATGATGCTAAAGATCCATGCAACCACTCGTGTATCCCCTGCACGTCTAATTTGATCAGCACATGAAGTTCAGTTCCTCCTTTGGCGAAAATCTGAGAAAAACTGGTGAAAGCGAGCTGCCAGATTCTTTCACGGATGGCGCCACCTCCGCATTAACGTTCGTGACATGCACGGAAAGAAACGCACCCAAGAAAACGACTCGAGTCGAGGAAGTTTCTTCTGTTTTACGCCGACTTCTTGTCCCCGCCCGCACTGGATTCATGACTGACTTCGATGGGGATGGGCTTGTTGGCGTCCTCCACTTTCTTGGGTCCGTTCTTGCGCGGAGCTTCGAGGGAAAGGTAGCCCGACGGATTGAGCTGGCACTTGACCGTCTCGGGGTCGACGTCTTCGGGCAGCACGTAGCGTCGGGTGAACTCGCGCTTGATGTAGCAGCCGCGGTCGTCGGACTTCTCTTCGTGCTTGCCGTGGATCACGACGCAGTTGTCCTGAGTCTTGACGGTGATCTCTTCGGGAGCGAAGTGCCGGGTGTCGACGTTGATGGCGAACTTGTCCGGAGTGCAGGCGACCGCCGAACCCTGTTGGGCCGACGTCTGGCTCGCGTCCGAACTCCCGCGGTTCGAAGGTACCACGTAGAACCGCTGATGGAAGAACGGCGGTTCGAACAACTCACCGTCGAGCAGGATTTGGCCGAAGTCGTCGTTGAATAAGCGACGCGCCAGCTCCGACGGGCCCCAGGAGTCTCGGTAGAGCAGCGGGAACAGAGCCATTTCTGCCGTCTACAAGGAGTAAACGCAGCTGACGAACAGTATTCGTAGCCAGAGACGCCGTTGAGCTTCAAAAAAATCTAGCCCACCGCGCTGCATCGTCTGCTTTTTATACCCTAGCGCCGTCTGCTGTGCAAAAGTTCTCGAAACATCCGGGACGTTAGCGCGACAGCGGATTGGTCGGCGCACGTCAGGTGCCAATATTGGCGCATGCATTTTTTATTTATTTTTTTGTCGTTTGCTACACGCTTTTGTTTGACACGAATGCAGACGTGACGTCGGATTGGCTGGATCGCACCACGTGATGTTGTTTGCGTCGTCTGCTACAAATTTGAACCGGAATGGCGACGACTGCTCGTCTGGAAATTTCGGGAAAGTCCGCGCAGCGGGGTATTTTTGTGTTTACCCTGTTTTTATCTGAGCGTCAGCGGCACGCAGTGCCAAATATACCGATGAGACGCTCTAAACGGGTGCAGTTAGCCGATAACGTTGAGCTTTGGGGAAAGCGGCGTTAAAAGGCAGAAGCGGATTACCATCCCGGCGCCGGCGGCAGCATTCGCGGCATCGTGTGTTCTCTGTTAACTCGAGGTGCCTCGAAGTGGACATATGATTTCAAGGCTAATCCGCTTGAATAAATATTTACTTAACCTTGATCTCGGTCACATAAGTAACGCTTTCATACAAGACGGTGGCGCTGACGTTGATAAGAGCAGTACAGCTGCGGATGATCGATAAATCCAAGTTTCGCGGGTTTGCCTAATGGCTAATTCTGGACTCCTCGACAAAGGTTAGTGATTATGAAATAAATGATGCGCGAGGCAACTTATACAAAGACTTATACAAGACACCGCCAATGATTAACCGTTACGTAAGCTTTGTGAGAAGGTGAATTAGCGCTATAAGTGAACAATGGGCAGAGAAAAGGAAAACAAATGCCTATACGTCCTTTCCTGGGTTCTTTATTTATTATCCTTGTTGCTGCTATTATTTCCCGCTAGATTTTTTTTTTTCGAAACCACTATAAAACCATTTACTCCAATGTAGGCGATAGACCAGATGTAAATTGTTTTCTCGCAGCTTGAAAACTGTTGTTGTTGTTGTTGTTGTTGTTGTTGTTGTTGTTGTAGCCTATGAAATCTTGTGTACTGCAACCATGATGTTAGTATAGCCGGCTTTAACGCAGCCTACGTCCCCATTATTCTTATATATATATATATATATATACTAAAGAATATGAATATGGCTAACCTACACATATATTTTTACTTGCTCTGTAAAGATTTTCTCTGATATTACTTCTGCAAGGACAGGAGATAATCTCGAATTTAAATTTGAGGAGGGGAAAGGGGTGAGCGTCTGTTAATAAAAGGTAAGGAACATGAATGGTGAATGGTTTAGTGAGTTTTTCTCACTCTCTCTATCAGTTTCTTTTTTTTTTTTTTGTTAAGGCGGGCGTCAGGAGAGTATTTTTTCTTTTTTGTTTTTTTTTTGGCGGTGGGGGGGGGGGGGGGGTCAATAAATTGCTCATCTAGAATGTACCAGTTTCTACCAGCGACTTTAGAAGTACGTTTATTTATTACCACGTTTTCTTCTTCTTTTTTTAATCATGCTTGATGTCTTTGTCATGCTTTACGCTCTTGACAGTTTCTCGTTATAGCGCGCGCCGGATTACTTTTATGTAAGAGCTGATATGCCGCTCTAACACCATCTCTCTCCAGGTCGCGGGTTCGATTCCCGGGCGGCGGCGGCTGCATTTCCGATGGAGGCGGAAATCTTGTAGGCCCGTGTGCTCAGATTTGGGTGCACGTTAAAGAACCCCAGGTGGTCGAAATTTCCGGAGCCCTCCACTACGGCGTCTCTCCTAATCATATGATGGTTTTGGGACGTTAAACCCCACAAATCAATCAATCAATGATATCTTTCTACTAGATGCTTTTTTCTTTGCTTTGCTTCTCTGTGTAGGTGAAAAATACACGTCATGTGCGAACAGCAACAACAAGGAAGACAGCAAACCGCGCATAGCAACGTCGAGACCGTGACGAGCTTCTCGCTGATTTTCCGGACGACCGCGAAAATCCAGAATGCGTCGAGTTTCTCGTTCGCGACGTTTCCTTCACACACCTGCGCGCATGCGCACTTCAGCGCAGTCCCCGCATACCACGAGCAGACGACTCGCTCGTTGCTCGCGGTGCAACGCTCTTGCTGTTTTTTGTTTGTTTGTTTGTTTGTTCGTTTGTTTGTTTTGACGGCGGGGGGCGTCCTTGGTGCTAATTTTACGTCACGCTCGTCGCAGCTGCCAGCGTCTGTACCCTGTGTGTATACTTGTTGCAAGCAGGCAACTGGAACATCGAGTGCAAATAGCAACGTCCCTTTTGGGGTCGGCAAACAAGCCCGCCGTCTGATAAGATAGTTGGGGCGTACAACGATGCGCCCACAAAAGGACGATGGCTCCCCCGTCCCTACCCCCAACTTAACGGCAATTTTGCGCCGGAGGGCGCTTAAATATATTGACGAGATAGCGACGCTGTTCCGTCGTTTTGTTTGTTTGTTTTTATTACGTATGCTCGTCTTCTGGCGCGACGCTTTTGTAAGTTTTTATCGCGACGTCCAGGACCGAGTCGTCGGGAAGCTAACGACCGTAGTGCAGACGGATGAGATGCAGAAAAAAAAAATTGCCCGCAGCTTTCCTCGGGGGAACACTGAGGAGGATGCGGAGCATATAATTGGTTAACGGGGTGTTAAAGTGCGACTTACTTGGGTCGATGGCTAAATTGGTTAACGTGGTTGTGAAATGGGGTGTTAAATTGCGACTTACTTGGGTCGATGGCTAAATTGGTTAACGTGGTTGTAGGAGGGGGTGTTAAATGAGTAAACACGTACACACGTATGCGAAAGGGCGGCGCTGGTCGAAGGGACGTCGATCATTGTGTTTGTGGATTCGTTGGAATTCATTTTACCGCGACCTTGGACGTCGACGCGACGTACAAACCAACCGACGAGCGGCAACTGAGCGAGCGAGCGCCGACCTTGAGTATATATACAGCACGACGGCGCATGCACTGTCAGCTGTTGAATGTTCTCGAAGCGCGACGCCACATGCGCGTCCACTGGAGAATCAGGAGAATTGTAGATGTCGAACGCGGTGTGTAGAGGAGGAAGGGTGCACAGATGGTGGAGGAGTGAAGCGCGCGTGGTGTGTAGAGGAGGAAGGGATGCACAGATGGTGGAAGAGTGGGCGACGGCGCGACGGCGCATGCGCGCGCGTCAGCTGTCGAATGTTCGAGAAGCGGTGCGTACGGCGCGGACGGCGCACTACAAGGCGCGAGTATAAGATGCTTCCGCATCTAAAAAGTGCGTGCATTCACGTTTGCAGTCCTTGAGAGGCTAATGTTGTTGCGTAGCGATAAACGACAGGACGTGGTTTTGATTCCCTAGGCCAGTGCGGCGCTGTATTTCGTTGAAGGCGGAGTAGGCCCGTTGAATAAATTCGCCGGCAGTGTGTAATTAATTGTACAGCGGCAGCAGCGTCACCAAGGGTTGACATGACGAGCCCTTGTCCCCCCCCCCCCTTTCTCTTTTTCGCGCCATGGCATACCGAATAGAGAGCGAAAAATTGCCATTCCAAAAAGTTGCCGCCACCCCCCCCCCCCCTCCCGCAATCAAGGTAGTGCCGCTTCCACACAAAATAAATTTCTAAATTTCTACCTACGTCCTTGTACAGTGGGCAGTTCTGGCGTGTGAAAATTCCGAATTTTTTAATATAATTCGTGTTGGCATAAGCGTATTCTTGTGTTTCCCGCAAAAAACAAGCTACCGTCTCAGTGACAACCCCCTACCCCGCCCATTGCAGAAAAAAAATTTACCTTGCAGAAAAAAAATGATATGCGGCTGTTGCCAAGTCCCTCGTATTCACCTCTATTCACCGTTGCTACAGTGGCTGTTGACAAACAAAATGGTACAATGTTATCATGCGTTGCTCTCTCGATCGCTGCCAAGCCGGTGGTGTGATCTATTTATGTAAGAGCATTTGCATTGCAAACGTTCGTAGAAAGAACTCGCGTCAGCGTATCAAACGCCGAGGATTGTTCCATACAACTCGAAACAGACTTTTTTTTTTTTCCCCCTAACCTGTTTCAAGGATTGTTTGACCCATCTGGAAATGCGTTTCTGGCGCTTCTCTGTCCTTATGGTTTGCGGTCAGGCATACGTTTCATATTAGTTAACTCATATTCACTTGGCAAGTGATTAAATTACGAAACATCGTTAAAGATTACGGTGCTGTTGTTGAGACCACGTCATAGTAGCATTCGCAGTTGCGTTCAATGTTCTTCCTTCATTCATTTACTAGAACGAATCTGAGAAAAGGTCATTCAAGCGCGAATTTCTTTTATTTTATTTTTTTCCCACAGGTATGCCTATCTGCGAACTTGCGCAGCCGCATGAGTTGTCACGTTCGAGATCATCATTAGTTGCTTATGTGCGACTACATCGTTGAAGTACGCCCAAGGGGTGATGCCACAGAACGCGCCCACGGAGAAAGGAATAACGAGAGCGTCATACTATCTGAGGCACTGTACATAGCAGCCAATGCTACCGTCGAAAGTTCTCACATCGAGTTTGTCTCCGAGGCAGTTCAACGATGGCTTCTCCGAGCGTCTCAGCCACCTCTTCACCGCGCGCAAAACGAGCGAGAGAGAGTGTTGTACGCGAAGAAACACGGTACAATCGGCATCCAGCCAATACGAAAACAAGCAAACGAAAGGAACCGTGGACGCCACGCAGTGGCAAAAAAGCACGGGCTAAAAGGAGTGTGCGAGAGAAGCAGGGTAAGGAGAGTTCACGTAACTTCCATACGCCGGCGTCGTTACGTGTATCACTTGTTCTTTTGTTCACGATGCACGACTGCGTCGCCGACTCGCGACAACATCAAAACAGGGAAGGGAAAAGTAAGATGGCGGGCGCCGCGCCGTGCTCGTCAAACGTGATGCAACAGCAACAAAAGGAAGTTCAAAACAAAAGCACGCACAACGGCGGTACATATGCTCTCCGCTGGTATCCGCCGCGCATGACCGCCGCTAGGTGCGCTCCAAAGCAGCGCTTCGTGAAGGAAACGGAGACTGACACGTGGAGAATGGGCATGATTAAGAAGTCCGCACTAGAGATCTATCGAACTTTTAAGCAGGAAATTGCCAAGGAAAGGATCTATGATTATACTCGGGGTAGTTCTCTACTGTTTGAGGCAAGGACGGGAGTACTGCGAACCAAGACATATCGGGCCAAATACGAAGGGGTAGACACAGTATGCACTGCGTGTGGAGAGGAAGAAGAAACTGCCGAACACTTGATAATGTTCTGTAAAGGGCTTCACCCTATAGTTCAGGATGATGGCGCAGAGTTTTTCAAAGCACTGGGATTTAGGGACAGCGAGGACAAAATAGACTTTAAGCGGGTAGATTTAACTAGAAGGAGGTTATCTGATTGGTGGCTAAATCAAGGCACGAGTGAAAATTAAACCCTTCACTGCGAAGTACGAATCCTCTACTTCATTATTTAAAGGAAAAAAAGATAAATGTAATGGTTAGTTCACTAAGTATTACGGCTAGGTGGCGTTAGCCGCCGCCCGATCTAAAGGGTACAGCCACATCCATCCATCCATCCATCCATCCATCCATCGAATGCCGTCTGCTCTCTCCGGCGTGCCAGACGATAACGTCATAAAGCCCGTACAGAATGCTCTGTAGTCGAAGAGCAGGTGGTGATATACGAAGAACACATGGCCGCGCAGGACGAGGTACCAACAAGAGAACGTCTGGGGAGATGAAGTAGCAGGCACTTGCAAATTCAAGGCACAGCTCCTACGTCTGGGCCCATAAAAACCGTCTGCGGAGGGAATAAAATTAACAAGATTCCTCATATATTCGTTCACCTATTACGACTAAGGGGTGGAATACATATACTGTTTTGTTTTTCAGTCGATGTCTCAATCCACACCATCTCCCTAAGCTTTTTGTACGCAGTCAGGAAAATGAAATTTGGCACCGCCAATGTCCTTCTCCTGCCGTTGCCGTACTTTGTACGGGCTGTAAAATATCCCAAATACTTAACGGCCGCATACAGTGCGGTTTCGTCTCTTTTTTTTTTTCTCCGGATTCAGCCGCATGTGCATAAGCGTGGCTGAATTGAGATTCCGACGGTTTCACTTACAAACCAGTTATGCCGACAGATGCGACATGTGTGTTTCACGTTTAATCGATTTGCGGTTAACCGTCGCTTTGATTACTCATATTCCTCTCCGCATCTCAATTTATATGCCGGTGAAGACACGAAGCAAATTACCTTGCTGCTACGAGGATACGCGAGCCTCATGTAGACTAAGTTAAAGAGACTTCAAAATGAAGCGGGGAATCGGTTCAGATTGATCGTTTCTTACTCTGAATAATATGAAGTCAGTAACTTCACCGTCACTGTTCTAATAATAAGGAAGAAAATCAAGGTTCAACTATATATATATTTTTAATTTGTGCCTGAATGTCCGGCACGCAGCATCACCAGAGAACATCTATAGACATTGTTTAGGGAGAGGAGGATCCCCTTCTGCCTGGGCTGTTGCACGGGAGCACAAAAGCTGACGTCACTATTTCGGCCCTGCATTTCTGGGGGGGGGGGGGGGGGGGTCGCGCATGTTAACAAGAGCCCAGAGGCGCTTATGACGGCGCCCAGAAAGCCTTCGTTGACACGGTACCCTGACGTCACCGATTTCAAGGTATTTTTCGTATTCTGATGAAACTATAGCTCAGCCAAATTTCCCAAAACTTCGTTTATCTATGGCCCCCTCAGAAGGAAATGTACCTCGTTTTCAGAGGCATATTGAGAAATTTTTTTCGGGAGTGGGGGCGGAGGATGGGTAAACCATAATATGTATGTTCGTGCATGCGTTTGTATGTGCGCGTGTAAATATATGCGGGCAACATTGAATATTTTCGGGAAGGGGGGGGGGTTGAACCCTCGGACTTACCCCCTTCCTTTCTTATAGCCTACGCCCCCGTTCGTTTTTACCGATTAGGACGTTCGTAGGCCCTATAAAAAGCCACGAAAACCTCTCACGTCACAGTGACTGGTGCGGAATTTCTCAAGGTGGCTTTGCCGCCAGCGCTTTCTTATAGCACGTTTTAGGGGGCGAAGCTCCTAAAGTCTCTCTTGGTACGTGATCGCCTAGTTCGATGACTCACTCAGCAGGGGAGGACGGACGGACGGATGAACGGACGGACATACGATTCACGGTTTACTGATAAAGCCCTCCGAAGCCTCGCCTTACTCATCATCATTCACTCCGTGGATATGCTGTGTTTTTTTTTTTTTTCGCTTACCAGGTGTCTCTCGGCAACAGTCGCAACTTCGATGTTTGAAGTCTATTCATAATTATTTGAAACGTACATCTTTTATCCAGTGGTTGAATGGGAAGGAGTGGTTGATTGATTGATTTATTTGTGGGGTTTAACGTCCCAAAATTACCATATGATTATGAGAGACGCCGTAGTGGAGGGCTCCGGAAATTTTGACCATTTGGGGTTCTTTAACGTGCGCCCAAATCTGAGCACACGGGCCTACAACATTTCCGCCTCCATCAGAAATGCAGCCGCCGCAGCCGGGATTTGATCCCGCGACCTGCGGGTCAGCAGCCGAGTGCCTTAGCCACTAGACCACCGCGGCGGGGCGAATGGGAAGGAGTGGTGAAAAGGCAACTGAATGCCTGATGATTGCAGCAATGCCCGACAATGGATAAACTTCGTATAGTGAACTAGTGAGTGAAACAACTCCATTAGGTCCACAATAGGTGCGAGTTAACTAGACATCACCTGGAGGCCCACTTGGAAATGGTAAGGCTAAACCTAACTGCCCTCGCAGTCATTTTTCAATACAAGAAGAGATCGTTTTCCTCTTTCGTACTCTATTTAGTGCTAACAATGCACTCTACGTGGAGCATACCGATCGATTCTGTTACCGCCTAAAAATAGGGTGAATATCAATGTTTCCATCGCTAATTACGCAGAGCTAGCATACGTGTTTTGACGAGCCCATCCAATGTAGCGAGCACCGTACACAGAGAACGGCACATAGAAACAACGCTTTACAGTCAAATGAAGGCTGGGCGACGGGGGGTAAATATAGGCAGTCCAGACAATGGCCAGACGCGCAAGTACGCTACCTCCTCACCACATTTCCCTCTCTCCCGTTGTGGTCGTAAACGGAGATTCCGTTTCACGAGCGTCAAGGTCAGCCCCAGTTCTGCAGCGCACGAAAAAAAGTGTAAATCAAACCGACGCGGAATCAGCGCCCGGGTTGAGCACTGGATTGCACTCGGTCAACATCACGTCCACGACAAAAAAAAAAATGCGTTCACTACACTTGGATGCGATGCACCCAGCCATATTTTGACGCAATAGAAGCCTCAACACAAGCACGTCGTCTAGAGAATCGTCGCATTAACGTACCCAAAACGACCGCACTTACGGACGAGAAATAAAAGACGGAAACTAGAAAATTACACTTCACTCGACATTTTAATTAATTGGGGTTACCAATTACTGCTCGCAGAACGTAATAGCTTAAAAGCGACTAATGTGATACGCGCAATTCGTTACCAGTGTCGCAGCCAAGAAACTTCTTTTTGCCACAATTCATGAATGTTAATGTTTTTGCTTGCATATGTACAAGCGAAATCGATAAAACACTTCAGAGATAGGGGTTTGGTAGGGGTGGGGGAGGAACTGCTGCTCATTATTACGCTATAGTTGCGTTCAATACTTAGCGTCTTTCATAACGACGCCTATGCAATGCGCCGAGAAAACGCCGGTGCAACACATGGCGCGTTTGGCAGCGTCTGCAAAGCCGCCACGTATGCAGAAGCATTAGGTCAATGGACAGACTTAGTGGAACGCCCGAAACAGCTTTGGAAATGGCTGGTAGACTGCGCCCGCCAAACTAAATGTATGACAGTACGTGAAAAATAAATTGTTACAACAGCCAGCACTGACTGGGCAGCCGGTTAGCGTTGCCAATTACTCCTGGGGTTACACGCACCAAGATTACTGAACAATTAATGTACTTTGATCACCTTTGACTTGCGACGCACAAATGTATACACGGGCGTTTCCATATTGACACCTACCTGCCCCACCCTGCTCAAGAAGCAGCAGCCGCGACCACGAAAAAAAAAAAAAAAGACTTCAGCTCAACACCTTCCTCTAAGCAACCTCTGCTGGTAATGCAACTATATCAAGTATGAAATGAAACGTTAGTCGGCAGCGACTGGAAAAGATGAACCGAACTAGCAGCCCAAGCTGCCCGACACAGCAGGGTGACGAACGGAAAGAATGAAGCCGAGTTGCTGAAAAAAAGTAGCACGCTTCACGTGTTTATTAAACGCACGAAGCATACATACCAGAAAGCAAAACAACAAAAAATGTACAACAGCCCTCTGAACAAGTAGGGAAACAACAGTTGAAGGCACACAAGTTCAGTGGAGAACCACTTCATGACAAAAAAAAAAAAGTCAGTAGTTGACGGCGTCGAGAGTTAGTGCACTACGATAAGTGACTAGGGCAGGCTACAGGCCTTGCAAGCTCACTTCTTAGCGACATCGCCGCTGCCTCCTTCGTGCTTCACTTCAATGGGGATGGCCTTCGGCTGCTCCTTGGGGGCGTTCTTGCGCGGAGCTTCGAGCGCCAGTAGTCCGTTGGGCTGGAGATGGCACTTGACGGACTCCGGGTCGACATCCTCCGGCAAGACGTAGCGTCGGGTGAACTCTCGCTTCACGTAGCAGCCGCGGTCGTCAGACTTCTCCTCGTGCTTGCCGTGGATGACGACGCAGTTGTCCTGCGTCTTGACGCTGATCTCTTCGGGGGCGAAGTGACGAGTGTCGACGTTAATGGCGAACTTGTCGGGCGTGCAGGCAACCGAAGTGCCTTGCTGGCGGGCGGGGCAGACGCGACCTTCGGACGCCTGTCGCGGCTGGATGTAGAAGCGCTGGTGGTAGAACGGCGGGTCGAAAAGCTCGCCGTCCAGGAAGGAGCCGCCGAAATCGTCGTCCAAGAAGCGCCTCACCAAGTCCGAGGGGCCCCAGGAACCGCGGTTGTTGAGCAGGGGGAACAGTGCCATTTTTTCGCGCGTTCGTAACCACACTGTGCGATGAGCGACGAAAATCTGAACCGGCAATGCGTGCAGACGCCCCTTTTTATGAGAGCGTCGTCTGCTTCGAGAGGAGCGCGAGAAGTTTCGAGAATCCGCGAAAAGTGAGGGGAAGAAAGAGCAATTTCAAAAACGCGATTGGTCAGCTCCCATCACGTGAAGAGAGGAGAGGAGCGGCGCGCGCGCCACCTCGAGGAAGCCGGTGGTAAACGTGAAACGCGGCGGCATCGTGTACGGCGGTGTTCTGCAATCCCCCCTCCCCCCCCCCCCCAAAAAAAAAGCGAATAGCCGGCCGGCTCTCGAATGTTCTCGCTCGTTCCCGACGCCTGTTGTGCGTTTGTCGCTAGCGAAACAGCAGTAAAACGGACATTTCGAGCTTCGGCAAATGTTGATTGCTACTACTGACTACTCGCTCGTTAGCAAAGGCACTTCGCACTCTGTATCATACATGCTCATGTGCAATACACTAGTACGTACTAGTACGTACATGCAATAAATACACTAGCACACATTCAACGTTCAAGCACGCACACAAACGTTACAAAGTGATTGACACCCCCTCCCCCATCCACCACCGCAGAATATAAAAATTCTGGCTACACCCCTCATGACTTACCTCATTTCAGTAGGTGCCTTTGTTGTACTACGATTAGGGTTGCCCTTATACATTAAAGAAAAAAGAAAACCGCACCGACTTGAAGCAACACAAGTTCGTTCTAGCACTGCATATACTTCATAAGACCACTCGGTTATTCGCCAAAAGAGCCATACTAGCAGATGAACAAGAACTGACACGGCGGTAATAATATCGGTTGTGTAGTAGGCCTGACGCAACCCTTTGTCAGAGAAATTGACACATTTCGCCACCGAAATATTCGTGTAGGAGGGGTGGCGGGAGTTCGTAGCTTCTTTTCAGTCGGGAATAGGCAGCCGGATGCAGCATTCACGCAAGCGAACCGCGTCCATGGCAATACGAGAACAGGCACAATCAGACCGATCCAATTTGGCACTGTAAGCTCAGTGTAGGGGGGGGGGGGGGTTATGCTAGCGAGTTCGATGCTTCGTTTTAATCTGGAATCTGGGTGTAGCAGTTATGCGAACCGTCGGCAGTTTCAACAAACGAGAGCATGCACAAATTTATACCCGGTTGTTTACCGTCGAGTAAACGCGACTATCGCCAGCGATAGTGTGCTAGACTCATTTGCGAAGCTAAGGCGACGCTACAGTGGAGAGCTGCTCAAGACGCCGTTTCTTTCCCAGCGCGAATGAAGTGGTTGCTAACGGAAATAGGATGAAATCATATCAGGCAGGAAGCCCTAAGGTAAAGAGAAGTGCAAACAAGCCGGTTCGGGCAGGATAATGCACATGGCTTCGTGAGCCGGCGCCCTTGACTATGGGGTTGAATAATCGGCTGTGTCCAACGTTACTAGTAACGTTGGCTGTGCCGAACCACGGCAGCAGTCCGGACTGCCGACGAAAACAACGAAGCGTTTCTAGAAATGAACACTTGTCAGTTTTATTGACCAGCACACAAAGAGAAACAAAATAAACACGAGCACTCTGGACGAGTGGGAAAATAAATACAACACAGAAGTTCACGGACAGTTTGTACACAAATGGTGACTAGGGGTGGGCTGGATTGCGGAAGCTCACTTTTAGAAGCCTTGGTGCTCCACTTGGATCAAGATGGACTTGATCGTGATCTCAAGTACGCAGCGCCAAACCCCCGACGCTAGCCTCTTCACTTTTTCTTCGCATCTCCGCTGGCACCTTCGTGCTTGATGGCGATCGGAATGGGCTTCGGCTGCTCCTTGGGGGCGTTCTTGCGCGGAGCTTCAAGGGCCAGGACACCGTTAGGCTTGAGGTGACACTTCACCGACTGCGGGTCAACGTCTTCCGGCAAAACGTAGCGGCGGGTGAACTCACGCTTAACGTAGCAGCCGCGGTCATCAGACTTTTCCTCGTGCTTGCCGTGAATGATGACGCAGTTGTCTTGAGTTTTGACGTTGATTTCTTCCGGGGTAAAGTGGCGGGTGTCCACGCTGATCGCGAACTTGTCCGGCGTGCAGGCGACCGAAGTGCCTTGCTGGCGAGCGGGGCAGACGCCACTGTCAGACGCCTGTTGCTGGTGGCGCGGCTGGATGTAGAACCGCTGGTGGTAGAACGGCGGGTCGAAAAGCTCGCCGTCAAGGAACGAACCACCGAAGTCGTCGTCCAAGAAGCGCCTCACCAGGTCCGAAGGTCCCCAGGATCCACGGTTGCCGAGCAGCGGGAACAGAGCCATTGTTCTTCTTGACAACGCTTCGCAACGTTTCCTCTTCAACGAACGATGCAAGTCTGAATTGGCGCGAAAAAGACGCCCGTTTATATAGCGAGCGTCGCGTTCTTCGAGAGAGTTCGAGACTCCTCGGGAAGAGAGGGCCGGCGAGGGAGAGAACCCGAGTTGAGAGAATGCGATTGGTCAGGTTACGTCGGCGTCTCTCAATCACGCTAGTTTCGAAACTCCACTTCGACACAGCAACCTGCTCTTGTGCAGTTTTTCTTAGATTTGCAAACGAGTGCGCCATCTGGGATGTGCAACCAAAAAGCGCATTTTGACGCTGCAGTTTTCGTGTTTATGGTACAGGTCAACGCAGCAAGAATTAGGCAAGGTACTTTCAAGCAAAGCCGAAAGGCACTGTGACCCAAGTATTAGTGTCTGCGAAATGTAAACCGTACAAATGGTAAAAGTAAACTCGGTGCTCACTGCAACAAGCCAAATGCACTCGACAACACAGACACGCAAAATTGTCGTTAAATGCTTTGTTTAATGTACAACAGATGGCGTCACAACTAGCAAACATTTTGTGTAGAAACGTTGTGGCGTTGGTATTTTCATACACGAAGCCAACTGATGGTTTCTCAACTTATACGATTGAATGACTCTGGATCACATCACGTGGTCTGCGGGCCCGCGCGCTCCGCGATCGCCGGCGCTATGAAAGCGGGGAACTCGGTTAGCGAGTCGAACGCGTGGTCGTGGGGGAGGGCGCAGGAGCTTCTCGAATGTTCGCATGTTTTCCCGTCGCGTCTGTTTCGCGTTCGCTCGCCGACATATGCAGGTGATCTTGGTATGCACGCATTTCAACAGCGTTTCACGTTAAAGGGATGAGAATTTCGATGACCATTTCTTGAGAAGCCTATTCCTTGTTTATTTCTCATTTCGTAACGGTCGCCTCGATATGGCGACCGTCTTTTACGTGAGCCATAGCAGCGCTGGAACATGGCCTTTCTTTTCAATCAGCGTTCCAGCGGGGCTGCGAAAAGGACTCGCGTATAAGATTCGCTGCTGCCACAGGCACAGTTTGGTACGGCTGCGTTGGTTCGTACTGGATTAGACGCTGCCTACCTACGTGCATACCTTTCGCTGCGCCGTGCATGTTTCGAAGTGCAACGCTGAAATAAGGCTTCATACCAGTACATACGATGCACTTGATAGGCCAGATATCGAACGCGCAATCATAGTCACGCAGGCAGTTTCTGCGACGGGCATTTCGCACTTCGGAGCCTATCCACCGGTGAAGCAGCTTTGTGCTGCTTTAAGCGTACGTTTTCATTCCTCGCTTAGAATACTGATGGACGCCGACCAAGGTGAAAAGTCACGTTCTTGATTGAATAAACGCTTTGCTCAGCTGCTACTACTGGCCCCGCCGCGGTGGTCTAGTGGCTAAGGTACTCGGCTGCTGACCCGCAGGTCGCGGGTTCAAATCCCGGCTGCGGCGGCTGCATTTCCGATGGAGGCGGAAATGTTGTAGGCCCGTGTGCTCAGATTTGGCGGCACGTTAAAGAACCCCAGGTGGTCGAAATTTCCGGAGCCCTCCACTACGGCGTTTCTCATAATCATATGGTGGTTTTGGGACGTTAAACCCCACATATCAATCAATCAATCGATCAATCAAGCTGCTACTACCGTGATTGCCAATTCACAACATAAAATGGCTTAATAGAAAGGAGGAGGGGTGCTGCGACAAACATTGCCCCCCCCCCTACCCCCAAACGTTGGAGGTCCATGTAGTAGGCGGCGTCGGTGCACATTAAATAGTGTCAGATGTTTCCAAGTTTCCGGAGCCTCGTCGTTCTGGCAAACAAAACCCAACTTGGGAGTTAACCTGAGTTACTTGCAAGGACAGTTATCGCAACATGGACAGACCGGTGTGAGTTATGACGTTTTCTGAGGCTGCACTTATATAGCACGATAAGGTGAATACTTGACAATTTCTCGGTGAAATTGAGGCGGTTTTCGATTCACACGTGAATGTGGAGTGAAGCATAAAATAAAAGTAATTCTTTAGTACAGACACACTAACTCCACGACCCTTTCGTCGAAGCTCCATGAGGCTCTGCGGAGCCCCGCTCTTTACGACCAAACCTGGGCGACCCAGCAAGCCCTTGACGTCCCTTCATGGGAGGCTTAGGCCAGGCCACCTAAACCTGTTGGTGTCTTATAATAAAGTTTATTTCTCCTCCTCCTAGTGTTACGTCTCAAACCAGTCTACAGCTTTGGAAATTTCGACAACCTGGCGTTAGTTAGGGCGTATACCCAAAGGGTAAACGACCTGCGAAAATACGTATAGAATTATCTCGTAACTCCCTGCCGGTACTTGCCGTCCTGACGACACATTTCATGACGCCATGTTCCCGTGACGTCAGAATGTCGTAGGCTCTTGATTGGCCGATATACGAGAGATATATCTGCCGACCCTGCTGTGCCATGCATGTCCTCTCTGCGCAAGCGCAGACAAAAGCGTGTCATCGAAAAGCGGGAAGTCGTGACTGGCACGACGCGTGTATACTGCCGACATCCCACCTGTTTTACGATGAAATAATGGGCGAGGAGGAGATGGATCTTGTACACGAAGGGTGGTGAAAGAGAGAGAGATAAACTACTGTCCTTTGAAATCGGTGTGGTTTAGGAGCCTCTTGAATATGAGCACACGGCTCTTTATAGCGTATTGCCTCCATCAAAATGCATCCATCCGGGGATTCCATTCCGTGCTCAGCGGGTAAGCATATTCGAGCACCATAACAACAACAACATTGAGGGTGGTGTAAACCATTCACTTTCGTTGATAGACAGGCATATCTTTTGCTCGTTAACAGCAAAATATCACCGTGGAGCGTTCGATGAATCGTCAAACTGTTAATCGATCATGCGAAAACAGTTAAGTGAAAAGAACCGGCACGGCTGCAGTTGTGCGTTAATGCAAGCGAGGAAGTGACATAGTACAAAGGCCAAGTGAAGCGTGCAGCTGCTCCTTCGCCGTCGACACTAAACGCACGAAGTGTTGCCCTGTTTGTTTTGAGTACTCGTGGTTGTCTACCGTTATGGTCAATGCTCCCGAACGACCTTGTCGCACTGCGACTGTTTACGACACGTGACCCAATTCTGGCCAATCAGCGCTCCCGAGACGCTTCTTCCCTTCGGTTCCGCCGTTTCGATCGCGTCTGCCGCCTCGGGTCCTCGGAGCAGACGACGTTGAGCCACAGCTCGGAGCAGACGTCTTTGGGTTCTTGAATCGCCGTCGGTATTCTCGAAGGCTATAGCCGAAAGGTAACATGTTATGTAACCGTTGTGATTCCTTCTGCTCGTATCAGAAAAACTAGGCGTTAGCGACAGCACTGTCGATCGATGGCATTAATACCATTGAATATTGTCAGCGCGTGGTTTTCATCTTGTGCATGGCAAATTTTGAAAATGTCAGTGAAGGGCAGGCGATGCCATCTGTATTGTTCACCACCTAAAAGTCAAGTAGTCGGATTGTGTATTCCTTCGTGATTTACGCTGCTGGCACTGGTTCGATTGCCGGTGCGGTTACCTCATTTGGATGAAGGCAAAAAAAGGTAATGTTACATTTCATGTTTAATTATCTCAGGTAATCAAAATTAACCTGGAGAACCTAACTATACAGAGCGCCCTTATGTTGTAAACATATGGTGGCTTTGGCATGTAACGGACGATTGAATTAGTTCTTATATTTATATTCCTGCTGGACCATGTTCTGTCGTAAGATTTCACCTGTATTTCTACATCCGCATTGAAAAGTATTGCATCAAGCCCAAGCTTCCCTTTGAAGCCTAGAGATGTGTAGGTTAACGGCGCAGCTGATTACAACCTTAGCCGGTGCGGATTTCTCCTATGCTACAAGGATGTCTTTTCTTGTATTTCTTTTACGTTCAATTTCTAGGTACGGAAGTTCGCAAGCTGCGATCGAGAGCAGCCACCCGCAGAAAAAAAACCAGCTGCGGCTAGCAGACGACCTTTTTCCTTTCTGAAGCAGACGACGCGCGACTGGACGAAAACAACAAGATGGCGCTGTTCCCGCTGCTGCAACGCAACCTGTTGGGCAGTTCGGACATGGCGCGACACCTCTTCGATGACGAATTCGGAGGCTCTTTCCTGGACGGCGAGCTTTTCGACCCACCGTTCTACCACCAGAGGTTCTACATCCAACCCCGGCACCATGAGTCGGTCCTTAACAGCGTCCGTCCTTCACAGCAGGGCGCCTCGGTCGCCTGCACTCCGGACAAGTTCGCCATTCGCGTGGACACCCGGCACTTCGCTCCCGAAGAGATTAGCGTCAAGACGCAGGACAACTGCGTCATCATCCACGGCAAGCACGAGGAGAAGTCGGACGACCGCGGCTGCTACGTGAAGCGCGAGTTCACCCGCCGCTACGTCCTCCCCGAAGACGTCGACCCCCAGACCGTCAAGTGTCACCTGACCCCGGGAGGCCTCCTGGCGCTCGAGGCTCCGCGCAAGAACGTCAAGAAGGAGGAGCCCAAGACGATCGCCATTGACGTTAAACACGAGGGCAAGAAGGCCTAAGAGAAGCAGATGAAGTTATACAATAGCTCTATGATGTCTGTTGGTCTCTATAGTGTACTGGTCTCTGTGAAAGACACAGGTTCAAGAACTCGCTCCGTGACAGATGATCTAGCCATCCGTATCTCATTCGCTAACCGGAAGGATCCCATAGAACTGGTTAGGCTTATAGAATCTATCCCATGCTGTTAACGCGGTTTATTTATTTACTAGTGTGCTGGTGGTGCAGACATATACTGAACTGGCGGAGTTTTCCCGTATCTCTCGTCCAAAATAGCGATTAACTTAGTTCTAGATGAAGTTAAGAAGGCTTACGTAAGAGAGCTCACTCTGTGAGATGAAGGACGGCAAAGTCAGCTCAGCCATTCGGAAGAAGGAAAGCAGGCTTAACTGGTTAGGCTCATCCTATTCGCAGTGTTAATTGCTTACAAACATGGGCGGTGGGTGTGCGGTGCAATGTGGTCTGGTTGCTCGATGTGTATACCTCTAGTTCATGCATTTAATGTTGAGCACACACCGTGACACTCTGCGGCTAATGGCCGCAGAGTGTCACGGTGTACAGGCGGTTATACGAAAGAGTGTCACGGTTATACAGGCGGGAACACGAAATGCGAGAAATAAGTGTGTTTGGGTGCAGCATAAATATGATCCATAGTTCCAAGGGCGCTGGACGTATTCTCATTATATCAGCGATGTTTCCGCCCAGCGCGCGCGGTTTCAGGCGCGAGCCCTCTGATGTGAAACACTATCGATTTACTGAGCCGGCGCGCCGCTCTGACCTTCGGGAAATGGCGGGAAAGCGACTCCCAGGTCAAGGACATACGAAGTTGTGTTCTCCGGCTACCGTGTGCATGCATTTACAATATGCGCACCGCCAAGGATGCTTACTACGGAGAAACGCTTGCGTATCCGTTGTTTAACTTTCGGTCGTGGCTTCCCTGTCCCACCTCTTTGCCTTTCGAAGATGCAATCCTTCCAGCTTGCGCATCAAGTCGAGTTTTAAACTAGTCTGCAAAGAAGTGTTCCTTCCAGGTCGCTGTTCTGCCTTTCTGTAATGGGATATTGACATAGCCCGCTCTACCACTTCTGACCGAACTCGCGTATATTGTATTTGTACTCTACTCACAAAACTCGTTAATGTTAACCAACCCGCTTAATGACAGCCCCATACTGTCTTTACTCAGTCCAGTGATTGAATCGTCCACCTACCCTCTGTCTCTATCGCCGCATGTTGCGTGCCCTTCCAGAAATCCCTGCCTTCGAATCGATCGCATACCTATTTACACTGATCGATACATCCTACAAGCCAAACTGCCTAAGGTTATCTGTGATATTGGGAGCGTAAAATAAAGATATAATGGGGTAGGACGTGAGAAGGAGTTCAGAACGTCATAGAGCCTACGGCGTCAGCGTTTACACATATGCGAGTACAAACTGGAGTAGACTGGTGGATGTCTTCAGGGACGACAGGATCGTTTAGCGTGGTCGTGTGTCATTACGAAGATACATCCATGGAGAGAAAAAAAACGAAATAAATAAGGCGCCCTCAGGAATAGGTACAGGTCAGGTACACCTGGTTAGTTAGCGAAGCATTGCTACAAAGCCTCCTTTAGAGGATATATTTTTCGTACATAAACAGATGTGGTTCTTGAATGAGAAGCCTCAAGCACTTGTGTTAAGGATGTCCTCTTTTGAGGTTCAAGATACTAAAGGCGCCAGAGAATGTTCGCAAAGTTTGCGGTGATGTTTTGAATGCGTGGATTTATATAATTGCGTATGGCGCAGCGCAATGAGCACGATTGAATTCTGGCCCCGCCGCGGTGGTCTAGTGGCTAAGGTACTCGGCGGCTGACCCGCAGGGCGCGGGTTCGAATCCCGGCTGCGGCGGCTGCATTTCCGATGGAGGCGGAAATGTTGTAGGCCCGTGTGCTCAGATTTGGGTGCACGTTAAAGAACCCCAGGTGGTCTAAATTTCCGGAGCCCTCCACTACGGCGTCTTTCATAATCATATAGTGGTTTTGGGACGTTAAACCGCACATATCATTCATTCACGATTGAATTCTGTGATAATCTGTATTGTCCGATCAACATTCGAATTTCAGTGCGATTTGTCGATAATACTGAAGCACTTGTTAGCAGAATATAATTTGTAGATTTAAGGGAAGCCAATGCACCGATCATATACGGTAGCTTGATGTGCATTTTAAGCGATGTCGGTAAATTCAAGAGCTTAGCCTGGACGATAACCGCACGCGCCGATAATCGGCCTTTTGAGGTGTTTGTCAGCTACCTATATCGTCCGAGGGAAGTGTGAGATGCGTGTTAAAATAAATGCCTCAAAACTGGACAGAGCCAGAATGACACCCGAGAAGTTTCTTGGTATTTAACGTTAGTCTCCTGGTCTGCACCGAAAAAAAAAAAAGAAAGCTCTTTCCAAGAACTATTCAATAAATGTTGATTGAATAAGGTTGCGTCAGGTGACGATAAACCGACAGATCTGTCACAGTGCCATATAGATGCTTGGCAAGATGTGCAATCGTTGTTTCATCGCTTATCCCCAAGACTGTCTTAACAGTTCGGTTTTAGACAAACTAACTTGTATCGTTACGTTGCATTGCATAATTCGGTGGCCATGGAGCTGCCCTAACCGTCACTTCACGGCAATCATATCGCAAAAGGAGGCGTTCACGTCACGTAGTGTTGATAACGTTGTCGTGTGGTGGTCAAGTGTTTCGTCATGCGGTCATCGTGACAAAACGTCACGTGGTGGCGGCGCACGTTGAACGTAACGATGACGTCATTGTGACCGATATCCACGTGACGATCTCATACAGTGACCACAAACAAAATGTGTGACGTGATTTCTCACGACCTTGTGAGTCGTCCTGAAGTGGTATTGACTGTTTCTGCACCTGACTAATTCGTGCCGTGTTACAAACTAAAATTATGTCACGGAGCGAGTTCCCTTAACCTATTTAAATACTGTACCTCTCCCAGCCAACCAATCGCCAAAGCCACTATTTACTCGCAATGTACTGCCAAATAAATAAAAAAAAAACAGAGTAGCCTCTTGTTCGTGCACAGACAACCACTTTATGTAACCTATCTTTTTTTTTTTTTGATGGCCGAGAAATAATTTTAGTGTTTATTCTCGACCATAAAGCACTAAGTGCACGGCGTGTGTTTTTGTTGAAATTGTGGTCAGACGCAGATCTGGCATGTTGTTGTTGTTACGGGTCGAATAAACGTCATTGCTGCCCACAATTAACGCCTCGTTTCTGCTTGCCATGATGCCATTCCTTCATGAAGTAAAGACGAAACACATTTGTTCCAATCTTGACCAAACGAACATCTTCGACTCGTAATTGGTGAGTAGATCTGGCAGGAATCGAAATTCCTTTATTCCGAATCGAACCATGAGGAGGCGTTCAGCCCGTTTGAGTGCGCGATGATTGGGTAGAAATCTACGTGTGACACACGGGCACGAGTCGTAAACCAAGCTGCCACCGGACCTGATACAATCATCACGCGCTTGAACAGACAGTCAAGCTCTGTGTATTCTTGCAGAGTACAACTCCAAACGCATTCCTGATAACAAACGAAAGGCGCGTCGGAGAGAAAAACGTAACACTAGATGAAGCAAAAGATGTAACTAGCTCCGATAGAACTCAAGGTTCCTTCGATATTACAAGCTATCGTACAAATCTAAAATCACCAGCAAGTCGAACTACGGTAGTCGATAGAGTATTCACGTTCAAATCAAGAATATACGACGCTCGAGTAATAGTACAGCGTTTATTCGTATACAGCCACGTCGCTGGCTTCGTAGCAGACGACGCCTCCGAATTTGCGAGAACGTACGAGCAAAATCAGCGGGCGCGAAGCGGAAAAAACAAAGTCACGTGAGTTAAAGCGACCAATCCGATCGTACTCGCAGCTTCGCTTTATTCTAAACACGACAGATGGCGCAGCGGCGCTTAAACGCCGCTGCGTAAAACAAGACTAACAAAAACAAGAAAACAACCGCCGCTCGCGGACAGAAAGAACATACGAGAAAAATCGCGAACCCTCTCCGTGCCTCCGCGCCCAAACAAATACCACGTGACACCCCCCGACCAATCACAACGCGTTATCGGTAGTTCGGTGACTCACCTGTCTGGATCTTTCTGGAAGCAGACGACGCGCTATATAACCGGCGTGCGCCGGCCCGTTCTATCAGATTTGCACTGAATCCCTGCGTTGACAGTTCAGTGTGCGCTTCACAGCCAACTCGCAAGCATCATGGCTCTGTTTCCCCTGCTCAGCCGTGGCTCCCGGTGCCCCTCGGACCTGGCGAGGCGTTTCTTCGAAGACGACGACTTCGGCGGCTCCTTCTTGGACGGTGAGCTGTTTGACCCGCCGTTCTACCACCAGCGCTACTACATCCAGCCTCGGCATCACCGTCAGTCTTCCGGCGGCGTTTGCCCCGCCCGCCAGCAGGGCACCTCGGTCGCCTGCACTCCGGACAAGTTCGCCATCCGAGTGGACACCCGGCACTTCACTCCCGAAGAGATCAGCGTCAAGACGCAGGACAACAGCGTCGTCATTCACGGTAAGCACGAGGAGAAGTCCGACGACCGCGGCTGCTACGTGAAGCGCGAGTTCACCCGCCGCTACGTGCTGCCCGAAGACGTCGATCCCGAAACCGTCAAGTGCCACTTGCAGCCCAACGGAATGTTGGCCCTCGAAGCACCGCGCAAGAATGCCCCCAAAGAGCAGCCCAAGGCAGTGCCCATCGAAATCAAGCATGAAGGCGCCAGCGGTGATGCTCTGAAGCAAAAGTGAACAGGCTGCTGCTGTTCGCATTTCGTACCTGGGACTCTTTTTCTCTAAGGTTGTGTGCGAACATTCCTGTGTTTGTATTTTGTTAGTGAAGGCCGGCCTTCGTTATGAGTGTTTCCATTGTGAGAGAGTTCACTAGTGTCTTTTTGTGTGTGAGCTACTTAAGTTATCAATAAAAGAGGCATTATTTTTCACACCTGACTTGTTTTTGACCCAGTATTACAGCTGCGGCGTGGCTCGGGATGTGACGCATTGCGATCACGTCATGTTGCTGTTTCAACTGTGCGAACAGCCACCACCGCAGTTATTCAAACAGGATAGTTGTGCCACCATTTCGAAATACCGGTACAAGTGCACCACTTGCCGGGCCGACGCGTTACCTGCGATCATGAATGCGAGACGCGTTTCATTATCGCAGTGTTCGCTGTCATTGACCGAGTTACCTTTGCTTCAGTAACGGGAAACATTTGCTACACAAATCGGGCAGTCGTGTTGCCCACTGTCGTCTGTGAAAATTACCAACTCAAACACCGTTCGTATCTTGAACTCCTTTTTTTAGTTGATTTACGGACCGAGAGGTGGCTCGGCAATCGCTAAGTTCTATACGTAGGCTGGAACACATATGTGCTCACACGGTTACAAATGGCAAAGCCACAAATCAACCATCACATCATGCACATTGTCGCGTATTGTGTACAATTTCGGCTTAAAAACGCGAGCTACGTCCCGCAGCTTTGCTCCAGTGTACTATGTGAGGCCCCCCAACATCAACAAAACTGGGGATAAAATTTTTCTAATTCCACGTCCGGTCGCGTAGCTGTGCGTTGTACTGTCTGAACAGCTGCGGCAGTTCGTTTTCTGTGATCACAGCGGATACCGCATAGACTTATGGCAGATAAGCACTACGGAATGCTTTTGTCTTCTTTCTTGTTCCCTTTTTTTTAGACATTTGGGTATCCGCTTGGATGGAAACAGGATGCGTTTAAAGTGCTATTGTCTTTGGCTACATCTGCAGTGCGCAAGACATACGAAACAGACACCGGTTGGATTAGAGTTTCTCACATGTGAATGGTTGCTCGAAACGTCGATGAAGTTTTTTTTATTAGTATAATTCGTAGGTTATGAGGTCGTGTTCGCGTTATTAAAAATAGTGTTGCACGCAGTTATTTTTTTCTCTGTCCTTCACAATACAACCTCCTGTAAATATAAATAAATTTGCAGCACCCATGTTAGGGCTTTCTTGAATACCGCAACGGAGCGCTTAATGTTCGAACAAAACTGCCGAAGTAAAGTGAAGGTTTGCGTTTTACAATTACAATACTTGATTACAATGAACAATGCGATTGCGATATATATATATATATATATATATTCCAATAACTTTTTAGGATAATGTATCCAGATGATGGCGAAAACATTGAAAATGCAGTTGGTGTTTTTTTTCCACTAGTCAAACGGGGCCAAATATTGCCGATGATTGTGAGATGGAGATATATGTCTAATGAACTAAAATGGTGAACTGCAACATAGCTGTGGAGTATAAACTTCACGACGTAAAATGTTGCTGTTAAAATAGCGACAATTTCAAGGACAGAGAACTGCGAATATTAAGTATCCCGAAGTGACTTTCAGATAATAAAAAAAAAATGTCAGAATGTGCAAGTAACACCAGACCAGAGCCCTTGAACTCCGTTGCCGGCGGGGAGCACATGCTCTGAACGCAGCAACTGTCGCATCAGCAACACCCGATAAGACGACGTGCTATCTAGGCTAACTTGAGAGTATAACATGCGATAAGTATGCATTGTTTGAACGAAAAAAAAGAAGAAATATACAGACAGAGTAACTGTCAAGTTGCATCATCTTGACCAGCATTCAGTGGAATTGGACGACGTACTATTGGAGCAAGTATATGACGTCTCGCAAGATTTACTGCTCAAATCGGGCTTCGACATCTGTCGACAGGTGAGTCATTGGTCATTGGTAAAATAAACAAATCGTCCGACGTTACAGTTGCTGGCGTAAATTGTATATTGGAGTAGCCAGCCAAAATAAAATAAACCACTTTTCTTTTCTTTTTTTTTTAAGATGAAAACCTTATATCCCCATAAAACGCGAAAAACGAGAGTTTCGGAACAGCGCAACGCAAAGCTTTACGTTTACGTTGCGCCTGCCTGGTACGCTAACCTCTCGCGGGCCCCCGTTGAGTGACGAACGCTAACGCTACGCCCGCAAGCTTCGCGTGCGCTATTCTAAAACACCCCACTGGCCGGCGTCGGCGTTAACACGAGTGGTGCAAACATTCATCAAATCATCATGCAACCATTGGAAATCACCATGACGTCACAGATCAACGATATTTGACGTCGTCATGGCGTGACATCATCACAAGGCATCGCAGCTTGGTTAGAGGTGGCCAGATCACGGAGACGGTGCAAAACTATAGTTAAATGCACCAATCTTGGAGGTCATTAAAAACCACGTTGAGGGCAGAAATATTTCATCGGTGGAAGGGGGGGGGGCGTGGGGGCAGGAACAACACATCATCTGAGAGGGGAAGAAATATGGATTGCACCTTCCAGTCGCCTAAGGTGAGTGCATAAGTGACCCTGCGAGCATTATTCTCGAGACAGGGCACGTGCAACTTTTTCAAGAAGAACTTGTTCTTGCATGGGTTGCGGCCCGAGATTGCTCACCTTGTTAATTCTGGCGCAAAGCCAGAAACGTGGAAACAGACAGAGTAGTGTTAAAATTTCAGGGTTATGGCATCACTCAGGTGTCAACACGGCGCACCGCAGATTGAAGGCCAGCATTTCAGAGCAGCGAAGATCGCAAATCTGAAAGACACGTGGCCTAGTGCACCTTCCATGTGCATATCGAAAAAAAAGAACTTGATTTTATTAAGCGGGGCTAACAGAGTGGCTAGTCTGAAACGACATTCAGGAAAGACTTCTTTGAACTCGGAAAAAAAAAAGGAAAATCCAGTATCGTTTTTTTTTTGTTGACGGGATAGCTTAATATTCACGCACCTATGCGTCGGGACGTTTTTCATGTAATCTTCATTTACAATGCGCCTATGCGTTCCTCTATGTTGTGTGTGTGCACATACATACATACATTCATTCACTCATACATACATACATACATACATACATACATACATACATACATACATACATACATACATACATACATACATACATACACATGCATACATACACACACATACATACATACATACATACATACATACATACATACATACATACATACATACATACATACATACATACATACATACATACACACATACATACATACATACATACATACACGCATACATACATACATACATACATACATACATACATACATACATACATACATACATACATACATACACATGCATACATACACACACACATGCATACATACATACATACATACATACATACATACATACATACATACATACATACACATACATACACACATACATACATACATACATACATACATACACACACATGCATGCATACATACATACATACATACATACATACATACATACATACATACATACATACATACATACATACATACATACATACATACATACATACATACATACATACATACACACGCATACATACATACACATGCATACATACATACATACACACATGCATACATACATACATACATACATACACCACTGTGGAAAATAAAGCGTTTGTTGGAAGTTAACGATGTGTCAGGGTCGCTTTTCATCCTTGTGCCTTTGTGCGCTATAAAGTTAAGAACAGGCATCCCCATCCGGTTTTTACTAAACAACAGGCGCGAGTCTGGCGTCGGGTACGAACCGACGCGTACTCCCCCTTAACAAAGAAACCACCGCACAAATCCCACAACGTACTCGTGCAGCTGTCCGTGGTGTGGGCCAACTCTCGGCAACATTACTCAGGAATGCGAATCGTGGCCTCAGAGACTAATTCCGCTCTTTTGGGGACAACATCTTGAGCGAGGCAGTGAGTGGGAAAAACCAGCTGACTCAGCTCGACCAAGCTCGGCGAGCTAGCCACAAACGCCTGTGAATCCCTGGACTACAGTATGTAGATATATTTCTAGACTCTGTACCTGGACTGAGGACCCCACCCACTTGCCCAGATACCATTTAGCGAATAAAAAAATCTTTTTTTCTCATCATCACCGTCATTTTCTCATCTATTAGTAAACCTCTGATAGTGAAATCGACGACCCTACAGTTTTCAGAGACTAATTTAACAGTATAAACTAGGGCCATACCCAAGATTTTTTTCCGGGGGCTGTTTATTTTCTACTATCACACGAAAAGTTAAAGTTCCAAAAAAAAGCGGTGAGAGGGGGGGGGGGCATCATAACCGTCTCAATTTTCCTCTAGTTACGGCCCTGGTCTAAACTAACTGATTGCCCCACCCAGGTGGTCTAAAAGGTAAGGTACTCGACTGCTGACCCGCAGGTCGCGGTATCGAATGACGGCTGCGGCGGCTGCATTTTCATTGGAGGCGAAAATGCTGTACGCCCGTCTGCTCAGATTTGAGTGCACGTTAAAGAACCCCAAGGGGGTCGAAATTTCCGGAGCCCTCCACTACAGCGTCTCTCATAATCATACGGTGGTTTTGAGACGTTAAATCCCACATATCAATCATAAATTAAACTAATTTGTTTCGTCACTATAGCGCTCCTTAATTGGTCGCGTTTCAGGGTGCGTGAGGGCTGCGCCCTGTTTCGAAAGAACGAATTAGGTGACTTTGCCCACTCCCTCGCTATGCTATACAGCGTGAGTCATGTCTACGTTGGCCCCCTGTTTTTATGTGTGTGACTTTGCCCACTCCCTCGCTATGCTATACAGCGTGAGTCATGTCTACGTTGGCCCCCTGTTTTTTATGTGTGTGACTTTGCCCACTCCCTCGCTATGCTATACAGCATTTTCATGTCTACGTTTGCCCCCTGTTTTTTTGTGCGTGACTTTGCCCACTTCCTTGCTATGCTATACAGCGTTTTCACGTCTACGTTGGCCCCCTGTTAGTTACACAGTTGTTGCCTATGCGAAGTGACAGCTGCTACGCGATAAGCCATTGTCCTCAACGCGGGAACGCGCTAAGAAGCAAAAGTGGCAGTCGTTATCGGTCTGGCCGAGCGCAAAATATTGATGCTGTAAAGAATGGCATGACTCATATAGGCGGCGTAGATAGCGACAAAGGTGACCGCCTCGGGGAACCGCGAAAATAAAGTAAAAAAACAGAGGGAAGCAAAAGATCAGACGACGTCCTGTTTACCGAACCGATAGCTGAGATAAACTTACTAGTCCTTCAGACAGATGACAGGGTAGGAGATAAAAGAAAACCGGGACCCGATCAAAGGCCGTTCGTCTCTCTGTGGTTTCTATACGGCTTTATATTATACAACCACGATGGTATTCTGTATGCCACAACTCAAGCTCACCGTACGAGCGAGTTTGGGGGGGGGGGGCGAATCACCGGAATAATTTTGACCATCTGTTCCGACAAAAGAAGCTAGTTACCACAAAAAGAAATCCCTTCAAAACTTGAATGTCGTTCCTCTAAATTAACTTCAACCACATGCGGGGTTCTTTAACGTGCACCTACAGGTAAGCTTATTATGTATTCTTTGCATTTCTCTCCCTCTCTCGCCCAATCAAAATGCATCGGCTGTTGCCAGGAATCAATGATTGGTTGATTGATATGTGGTGTTTAACGTCCCAAAACCACCATATGATTATGAGAGACGCCGTAAGGGAGGGCTCCGGAAATGTTGACCACCTGGGGTTCTTTAACGTGCACCCAAATCTGAGCACACGGGCCTACAACGTTTCCGCCTCCATCGGAAATGCAGCCGCCGCAGCCGGGATTCGATCCCGCAACCTGCGGGTCAGCAGCCGAGTACCCTAGCCACTAGACCACAGCGGCGGGGCTGCTAGGAATCAAGCGCATGCCTTTGGACTCTGAATGTGAATGTGCCTAGCACGATTCTACACATGAGCCGGAAAAATCCTGGAAGCTTTCCTCAAATATTGGCGTCGTTGACGCTATAGTAAACGGACCAGTGGCAAGGCCGTGGCCAGAATTTTTTTTTTTGGGGGGGGGGGGGGGGGGGGCACCTTGATAAGAAGTAGGTGGGGGGGGGGGGGGGCACAGGCTTCCTGGCTACGCCACCGGGCAGTAAGAACCACACGAACTGTGCCCGCGTGCGACGCACTTCGACAGATTTAATTCACTCGATTCTATCGATCCAGCACCAGGAAATCATCCTTCCCCGAGGGTGGCTTCTGCATGGCCTCCGGGATTGGAGGCACTGCGAGCTTTCTGCACCTCACCCGATTTTGTATCCCCTCCGTGATCGGCCCATCTTTGAGCAAGCGATGACGTCATGTGATGACGACATCATGCGACTGCACTTTATGTGACGTTATGGCGACGTCAACACGTGATTTTTTTTTTCGCATCACTCGCGTCGACGCTGAAGCCGATGGTGACTTTTAGCGTTCGATTAGGCATATCGCGCTTTCGCTTTAAAACATCGTTTTCACAAAACAAAAAATCCCCCATTCAAGGCCCCACGCTTCTCGAGCCCAGCCAGGCTTCTCTGACATTGAGGCTCTTTTAATATTTACGAAGCTAAGTGATCGATTGCAGACGAATAATGGACAGACGCACACGTACCGCCCTCAAAAGCACCGCTTCTTTCAACGCCGAAACTGTTTGAAGCTGGCCGTAATTTGTGTGTGCCGCCAACACCGGGAATTACCTACCGGGTCCCCACGCAGCGTGTTGGGAGTATCCAGGCAGAGTAAGCTTCACCACTGGGGCGACGCGTCACAGCCCCTCGAAGCCCGCCTGTACCCTGTTTAGCTACCGGTGGGTGGCCGGCCGGCACTGGGGATCGAACCCCGCACCTCCCGTAGCTGAAGTGGACGCGTACGTGCAATGCCACAGCTACGGTTACCTAAAGGCTCGAATAGGAGAAGGGGTTGTTTATTGGAATTGGTGGCGCGGCCGCAGCCCGTAGCGCAGTCGAGTTTGGCATTGTTGATTGTGAAGGCATTTTGAACTGAATGCGCGTGTCAACTTGAAATGTTCACAAATTATCGGAGCTGTTAAGGGACCTTCAATTCCTTTCTTCTTGTGTATATATGTCAGCAAACCGATAGTTCGCTTTTTGGCTTGCTGTTGTTTTACTCCGGACATGGCTCATACTCAATAGAGGGGATTGGGGGATGAGGATGATGGTTCCAGGAAGAATGGTAATCCCATCCCGGGGATTGGCCACGAAACGTGCGGCACCAGAAATTGTTTGTTTCGTTCGTTCGTTAGTTCGTTCGTTCGTTCGTTTGTTTGTTTGTTTGTTTGTCTGTCCTTCAAATCTTTGGCACGTAGTACCCACTCTGAGGGCGCCCCACCAAGGTGGTCTAGTGGCTAAGGTACTCAGCTGCGGACCCGCAGGCCGCGGGAGGGAATCCCGGCTGCGGCGGCTGCATTTCCGTTGGAGCCGCAAATGCTGTAGGCCAGTGTGCTCACATTCATGTGCACGTTAAGGAGCCCCAGGTGGTCAAAATTTTCCGGAGACCTCCACTACAGGTTCTGCCATAATCATATGGTGGATTTGGAACGTTAAACCCCGCATATCAATCAATAATCAACCACTCTGGAAGATTGGCCAAGAATGCATATCGTTGAAGATTTAAAAGTTTATTTGAATAATGTAAGGTGATTTAAAAAAATAAGTAATTCAAATGGCGATTTGTGGCCTCTCTTACTTTTCTTCTCGTCTTCTTCACCGTCTGTGCGGTTGTAATTAAGAGGACGAAAATTCAAGGCACGCGTGGCCGATTCGAATAGTGGTTTTGGTACGTTAAACCCCACAAATATATCAATCAACCCAACTGTTCTCATGTGTATGCGTCTACCGTAACACTGTTTGTTTAACTGTTAAAGGATGCAGAACACAAAGGTTAACAGCACAGTCTGGTGTCACTGAAGACGCTGCATAATGTTGTCTGTACCTTGTAGTCTATAATGTAGTCTATAACCTGCCCCTTGCCGCCACTTAAACTTCACCTTCGATCTTTGCGCGCAGTGAGCTACAGTGAGCTCTGCGGTGTGGACACCGCGAAAATCGCCGTCACGGACCCTCTCAAAAACAGCGCAACGGCCCCTAGTAAATCCAGCGCGTTCATGGTCTTCGAGACAGCGGACACCATTTCGGCCAAGGTACGGTTGAAAGCGTTACCGAACGTGCGTATGGAGACCGATTGTCAAATTTCTTTATTCGATAACCCCCACAGTCACGAGCTTAAATCAACGTTGCATGTTTTCATCATCAGCTTCAAGTACCGCCATCTAGTGAACACTGCAAGAACTAAACGAGAGGTGGTTACATACAGGGGACGCACAGCCCACGCCTTAAGGAGCTTCGCCCCTAATAGAAAAGAAAATAGCGAAGCTTGCGCGGCTTGGAGGAAGCCTCGAAATGAGACCATTCTGAAGACTAGTCTTGGTTGCTTCTAGGATTTTTCTATAGGCCTTAGCTATGTGATGCAGGTCGTTTATAGGTTGCTCCTAGGTCGTTGCTAGGCTTTAGCTAGGTGATGCTATAGTTTTTTTCTATATGTTAATTGTCAGCGCAGAGAGTTTCCAAGTCGAAGCACAGGCAGTCGCAGACACGACACGGGGCACGTCGTCATTGGCGTAGACCTCGCATCGCGTCGGGGTGTTCTCTCAGCCGCCCTTGTGTTTGCCGTTCGTGATAGATAATCTCGCTGCACGTACTCGGGGGGGGGGGGGGGGTCCTAGGCTCGCCGCCGTCGCCTAGCAGCCACTAGTTCGGCTAACGATTGTCCCTTTTTCTTTCGTGCAATTTGTGTGTAGTTGGATTGTCCAGATTTCACGTGCCACATGGCTGTTCAAGATTGATGACAGTTTTCTGAACGCATTTCCGTGGCACGTATACTCGTTTGTAGGGCAAATTGTTGCCTTCGTTTTCAGTGTGGCCCAGAGGCGAATAGCAGTATTATGAAGCCTTGGTAGTCTTGGCTGCGTCAGCGTTTATTTGAGGAAAGACCTCGCAAATCGAACGGGCAGAGCCAGTACACAGACGATGATCCAGAGTGGCGATGAGGACAAAGAGACAAGCGGATGATGGTGATTGTGATCATGCAGGGATGAGAACGATGTAAGTAACAAACGCGCAAAGTATTTACATCATTTCTGTGGCACATACCCAGCGTTTGTGTGATTGTCTTCACATATGTCTTACGGTCCCCTCTTCGTAGGCTGCACAAATTACGGCTAGCAATAATTAAAGCTTCGCTGATTAAAAAAATAGGGGGAGGGGGCAAGAGTGAGAGGAAGACGGTAGCTTATGATGGAAAATTCGCAAACTAGGTGGTTGCGTAGGAAGCGACGTTTCGACTGGTGGACTTGTCTTCTTCAAATATTCAGCTGCTTTTGCAGCCTCAAGCCAGTTGCAGCCCTGAAGAAACGCCCGCTTGTCGAAACGTAGGCGAAAAAATTGCCCGTAGCTTCCCTCGGGGGAACACTGAGGAGGATGCGGACCATATAATTGGTTAACGGGGTGTTAAAGTGCGAACTTACTTGGGTCGATGGCTAAATTGGTTAACGTGGTTGTGAAATGGGGTGTTAAATTGCGACTTATTTGGGTCGATGGCTAAATTGGTTAACGTGGTTGTAGGAGGGGGTGTTAAATGAGTGAACACGTACACACGTATGCGAAAGGGCGGCGCTGGTCGAAGGGACGTCGATCATTGTGTTTGTGGATTCGTTGGAATTCATTTCACCGCGACCTTGGACGTCGACGCGCCGTACAAACCAACCGACGAGCGGCAACTGAGCGAGCGAGCGCCGACCTTGAGTATATATACAGCTCGACGGCGCATGCACTGTCAGCTGTTGAATGTTCTCGAAGCGCGACGCCACATGCGCGTCCACTGGATAATCAGGAGAATTGTAGATGTCGAACGCGGTGTGTAGAGGAGGAAGGGTGCACAGATGGTGGAGGAGTGAAGCGCGCGAGGTGTGTAGAGGAGGAAGGGATGCACAGATGGTGGAAGAGTGGGCGACGGCGCGACGGCGCATGCGCGCGCGTCAGCTGTCGAATGTTCGAGAAGCGGTGCGGACGGCGCGGACGGAGCACTACAAGGCGCGAGTATAAGATGCTTCCGCATCTAAAAGCATCCCGGGTGTGCGATTTCCCATCAAAAAAATCAAGATGGTTTCAGGGTCCCTTTTGTAAAAGAAGTCACTGTGTCCGCGCACAGAAAGCGGTTGAACGTAAGCTCCGTTATTCTTTTTTTTTTCTCCTGCGCGTGCAGATGAACGGTATACGCTTAGCGTCGTCCGGGCGGCCGGCGTGGTTATGGTGTGGGCAGTGTGCGACTTGCACAACGACCTGGTCGCGTACGAAATCACTGACCAGCCGCAGCCGATGTCCTACGTTGGCTTCCGGCTCGTCAACGACACCATGGCGAGGGACTACAAGAAGGACGATGACGCTGTGCGGAGGAGCGTCCTTCTGGAAAGGAGGCGGCGGCGGCTCTGGTGACGGTGAACTGTGTGCGCACCACCAGACGGCGTTTATTACCACTGCAGTCGCCGTTCCTCGTTGCTTCCTATTGAATGAAAAAAAAAAAGCCCTCTAGACGACGTTCTTGCTTCACCCATTGCCCTTTTAAGTCTGTTGCCCTTGTTGAAGATGGCTCCGCCGCGGTGCTAAGGTACTCGGCTGCTGACCCGCAGGTCGTTGAGCCGAATCCCGGCTGCGGCGGCTGCATTTTTGATGGAGGCGGAAATGTTGTATGCCCGTGTGCTCAGATTTGGGTGCACGTGAAGGAACCCCAAGTGGTCAAAATTTTCGGAGCCCTTCACTACGGCGTCTCTCGTAATCATATGGTGGTTTTGGGACGTTAAACCCAAGGTATTAATCATGTTGAACATGCAGCTGAAAACTTGCCCTCGTATTCAAGAACGCTCCTTGACTTGAGCTTGCCACTGTCCCAAGACGGCGCGTTTTGAAACGCGTTTGTACTGCCTTGACACCACTTAAATGCAGTGCGTTTAAACCGCGTTTGCGCTGCCAACGCGGTTGTGGCAAAGGCAATTGCAAATGAATTTCAAGTCAAGGAGTGTTCTTGAGTACGACGGTTAGAGAGCGAATAAGTTTTGCCTTGTATTTTTTTAATCTTGTATCTTTGATTCATCCAACTATATAGTCAATCGTTGTTCTACTGCGGAAGAATACGTTAAAGAAAGTTACGTGCGATGGTCACATCATCGCACCGTAAAGTTCAACTTATGTCGCAGTGTACAGGTAAGCTACCCTCCCAACACCGCTAAAGTCGACGTTCCTGGTGAACACGTGACGTGCAGACACGTCACGTGCCTAAAACAGGTCGGTTCCACCTCGTAAAGCTTCACTCAAAGCAAAAAAAAAAAAAGCAGCATAGACAGTTAACTCGCCGAACGCATTGCGGTAATACAATTCCCTTAATTCATCGGATCTACCGAATTTATCACCCTTGAATTGGAGCCCAACAAATTACTCAACTTCAAAAAAAAACAGTTCGGAATTCCTGAATGATCCGCACCGAAATTCACAACGCGAACGTATGGAACTACAAGCAGAAACGAAACGGGAAATGGCACTGGCTCTTATGGACAGGTAAAAAGGCACCGAGAAGATGCAGCGGAGGCATTTTCGCAGACGTGTGCGTGCGCAGAGTTCCCCTTCAGGGCCGTTCCACGCGCTTCCCGCACAGCCGCAACGCACGTGCCGGGACTCCTACCGCACGCAAGCGAGGGACAAATAAGCCAATTGGCGACGCTCTTTCCCCCTCCGCAACGTCGCCAATTCGCTTATTTGTCCCCAGCTTGCGTGCGTTGGGGGTCCCGGCAAGTGCGTTGAGGCTGTGCGGGAAGCGCGTAAAACGGCCCTCGGGGTGGGTAAAGGTTCGCCGCAGCGTTTTCCACCCTCATTATGACGTCAATGTACGGAGCTGACTTTGCGTGCCCCCTCCCTCCCGTTCGCACGACTACGCTCGCAGACCTAGCATGGCGGCATGCAAGTGCGTGTTGCACAGCTTTTACTCTTGCTCCCCAATTGGGAAAAAATCGATTACCTTGGCACGAGTCTTTAGACACGGATGCTGTCATGTTTAGTTCTGTCGCCACGTACGTTTAGTTGTCCCCATATTCGTGCGCACATGGGGGAAGCGGGGGGATGACAACCCTCCCCCTTTTAATCATTGAAGAGGGTGCAAAGCCTTGTCTGCTTATAATACGCAGGGAAGTCAGCACGACCGCGTTGACTTATAGCAATGACAGCGGCCGAGGAACACTCGCGCTGCATTGTTTACCTGCAAGCTTAATCCGAAAAGCAGGAACCAAAGGCAGGCCGTCGTGAACAGCAGCAAGTCGATACTGAATGCGCGTCCATGAGTTTTCTCAACTTTTGTGCCTGTAGTTTCGCACTGGTAAGTTTCCGCGCGACTTCTCCTTTTTCGGCTACAGTGAAGTTAAACAAAAACAGCCCTGTTGCCCCCAAGTGTTTTTCTTTTCTTTTCACTGAACTCGGACAGTTTCGGTACGGAAAGATGATGAAGACCGCGATGGACGGGTGAAGGCGAGTCACTTTCGGGTGTGCAGTAACGCCACGCCTTTGTCACTGTCTTCGCCTCCTGTGACCGCCGCCCTTCTTGGCGTAGTCGGCCACCATCGTTTCGTTGATGGCCCGGAGCAGCTCCAGTGTCCGCCCTGTCGCCTTCTCGACGCCGCAGTTCATCACGTCTCGGTTCACGTCGTAGGCGGCCCACGTGAGGTGGACTCCCTTGGCGCGCGACTCCTTGCTCGCCTTGCTCGTCTGAGACGGGACGAAGGAACCGGAGTGCAGCATTAACACGATTGCGTACACCGCTTCTTTTCCTTCATCATCATCATCATCATCATCATCATCATCATCATCATCATCATCATCATCAGCCTGACTACGTCCACTGCAGGACAAAGGCCTCTCCCATGTTCCGCCAGTTAACCCGGTCCTGTGCTTGCTGCTGTCAATTTATACCCGCAAACTTTTTAATCTCATCTGCCCACCTAACCTTCTGTCTCCCCCTGACTCGCTTCCCTTCTCTGGGAATCCAGTTAGTTGCCCTTAATGACCAGCGGTTATCCTGTCTACGCGCTACATGGCCGGCCCATGTCCATTTCCTCTCGTTGCTTTCAACTATGATATTCTTGACCCCCTTTGTCCCCTAATCCACTCTGCTTTCTTCTTGTCTCTTAAGGTTACACCTACCATTTTTCTTTCCATTGCTCGCTGCGTCGTCCCCAATTTAAGCTGAACCCTCTTTGTAAGTCTCCAGGTTTCTGCTCCGTGGCTAAGTACCGGCAAGATACAGCTGTTATATACCTTCCTCTTGAGGGATAGTGGCAATCTACCTGTCATAATTTGAGAGTGCTTGCCGAATGTGCTCCACCCCATTCTTATTCTTCTAGTTACTTCAATGTCGTGGTTCGGCTCTGCGGTTATTACCTGCCCTCTCTTCCTTATACTTGTGTAAATTATAAGAGACTAAAGAGAGAGCGAGATGGTCGCCGTGGCGGTGTAACGGTACCAGTCTGCTGACTCCGAAGGTCAAGGGTTCGATTCCGGCCGTGGCGGTCGCATTTCGTAGGAGGCGAAACGGTTCAGGCCCTTTGCAATGTTGGTGCACCTTAGAGAACACCAGGCGGCCGAAATTTCCGGAGCACTCGTCTGTGGTGTCCCTCATAATCCTATCGTGGTGTTGGGACGCTTAACCCCGATAATTATCATTGAAGAAGGGCAAGATATATATTGATACCGTTTAATGAATTGAAAACCTGGCATAATAAACTTATTCTCATTGAACTTCACTTTGTAGTCTACTGTCGCATATGGTCATTTTGCTGAAGACACTGCCACGTTCAACGGCCCGCTCTCCGCAGGCACATGTGAACAATAGTAGAGACATAACAAAAAAATGAACATTCATTATATATCTAGCCATGAGATTTCATTGTGCTCATGCTAAAACAAAGCATCAACGACTTCTTATCAATACTGTGACTAACAAAAAAAACGTGTCCTTAAATTTCGACGTCTTTCCTTCATAATAAATAAATATTAATTGAAGCTTAGTTAGGATTATGGTTACTGTTGACACGCATAATTCAACATATTTTTAGCATTATTTTTGATAAAGCCGATTAGCGAGTGCCTTCAGATAACGTCGTATCGATTCGACACATTTACGGACAATTCTACGTAGGTGGCGTCTGAAAGGGTCAAGGACGAAAAGCGGCTGCCTCTTTAGACGCGACAATTGATCGCTGGCGTAAACACAAGTGATGAAAAAAAATCATAATCACTTGATGATGTCGCCATTAGACGTCATCGTGAGAAAACAATCGAGAAACGCGTGACGTCACAATGATTTCATCACATCTGATTACACCGCGAGCCGATAGCCGATCGAACATGTCACACTGAGCGCGAAAAAGCAGTGTGACAAGGTGGTCGAACGAAAGCAAGCACACATACACAGCGCTGACTAAGAGGTGAATTTATTATCGCTTTACGGCCTATAAATACAAAAATATGTGACGTCACAGAAACAGCGAGGCGAAATGCCTACACACTACACCAGTACACAGGCACGCAGCACCCCAAAAAAAAAAAACAGAGTTCTTTCCGTGAACTCTGTGAAGAGCAAGGCGTCCTTGATCCCTTTTTAGCGACGGTGCCAGCGAGAAGCTGAATGGAGCCCCTCAAAATTTTCGCCCCCCCCCCCACCCCCCGAGCTAGAAACTATCTTGTCGAGGGTGCTCCCCACCCCCTTTAAAAATCTTGGCATCACCCTGTCTCTAATGGATTTCGAAGGCCTCCCGAAGTGCGCATCTCATCCTGTCCGCCAGCCCATCACATCGCGGGAAACCTTCGAAATTCATAGGAGACATCAAGAAAGCATGTCACTTCCTCTGTTCATTGCCTTTGAACGGAAAAAAAAAATCTGGCTCTTAGGATGCTGTGAGTGAGTGTGCTGGCGGCGATATGCTGGTAGCGGGGGCGTTTCGCTTTCCTGTTCCTGTGACGTCACACATTCATTGCTTCTTCTTGCTTGACGAACTTTAAAAACTTCGGTTATGTTCAGCGCTGCGCTTCGTTCCAATCAACCATTTCGGCACACAGTTCCCTTTTTCTCTCTTTCTTTTCACGCTCAGTATGAATTGAACAACCAGCCCGCTCACAGTACCTTGAGCCGCGCGGCGTTCTTGGTCTCGAAGACCATGAAGATGCCGTCCGCGTTGTTCCTGTAAAAGGCGCTCGACGACATCGGATTGGTGTTCTCGGTGATGTTGGCGTCACTCACGGAGCACAGCTCGCTGCGGTCGTCTGCGTCAGAGATCGGCGCAGCGTACGAGCCTAAGTTAGATGGGACGTGCGAGAGTGACGATGCGCGTGCTCAAGTTGCGCAACTGTCGCGCGAGGACATGCAGAAACGTACCACTTCAGACCTCCCCGCATGCCGGATGGCTGGCACCCCCCCCCCCCCCTCTTACCCCGATTTTCTTTTTCACCATAGCACAAACAGCGAAAAATGGCCAATGACCATGGACCTTAGCGGTGTCAAGGCAGGCTGTGCGCTTACGCTCTCCCATAGTACAGCGCGCAGATCACTCTAAAGCGTTAACAATTTGTTCTATGTGTACACTTCAACAGAAACCTTGAAGAACCATTCGTAGGGACGTCATAACATTGTCCAATAGTTAGCGGCGTTCGCGGCATTGTTTTTGTCGCGACGGCCTCATCAAGTGTAAGTCCCGCGGGACGGCTTTATGCCTTGGCTTTGTAAAAATATATGTCGAGGGATGAGGGGACGATTTCTAGCTCACTTTGCGAATTTTAACTTCAAATTGCAGGCCTCCTGGTGCGCTATGACATTTCAAAAGCCGGGCCAGTCGGTAAGGCAGTGTTTCTGGGTACAGCGCGAGACCGGCAAAGACGGAAGGGTGCCGAGAGACGAGCGCTGTGCCCATGACATGGCGCTCGTCTGCGGCCCTTCTGTACTCTTCCGTCTCCTTCGGTCTTGCGTGCTGCGCTATGAAACTTGGCTGGCGAGTTCTGAGGAGCCTCGCCTGACGGCTGGCACTGTTCCCTGACCACGTTGAAGAAGAGTTGCGGGGACCCTTTAAGGCCTGTCATGCTCACCGAAGAAGCTGTGCTTGCAGGCGTCCCCGTACTTGGTGGTGGCCTTGAGTCCACCCGAGGGCTTGTAGAGGAACACCGAGAAGGTCAGGGAGAAGGCTACGCGGAACGGCGCCGACTTGAGCTTGTCGATGGTTTTCAGCAAGCGTTCCTGCGGAGAGGAGCCGCAGTATTGTATGCCTGGTACATTGTGACGATGATGTATGACGGTTAGTGACGCAATATGGGCGCCTGTTTTTAGACTTGACACAACCAGCACCAAGACTGGAAACAACCAACAAGTGCACCAGGGGAACGTGCCCAGAGCTCGTCTTTGTCAACTTCAGGTTATATTCGGTACCACAAAGCAGTAATAACGAAGGCAAAATGAAATGCACAACTCAAAACAACATAGCGGTTATTACAAGTTGCATTGTATGTAACTATATACCTCTTGGCACTGATTTACGTGTGTGAGTGGTCAATACTACGGGTGATTTACAGTAACACCGACCGATCACACTGCTTCGCTCACTCATCATCATTCACTTCGTGGATATTCCGGTGTTTTTTTTTGTTTTGTTTTGTCCCATGAAATTGTTTCTATGAGTTCAAATATGTCCCATCAAAAACATTTGTGGGATTTCCAGGAGGAGTCTGGTTTCTTGAGCCCACTGCGCTGCAAACAAACAAAAAAAAACAGCATACCACAGAGAATTCGCGCTGAGACAGAATCGTGCGAAGCCCCCAGCGAAGTGGCGCTCGTCGGAGCTCCGAGCCTCCACGATCGACGACAGGGCAGTAACACTTGTAACCGCAGCTCCCGTAGCCTTTGGAACTCTTCAAACCGAACGGTTTCACAACGTCCGATCACCAGCGCTGTCCGAGCGCGGCGACGGACGAGCGGAGTCCGCAAGCAACGACCTTCACGCTAAGCCACTCAGATACCGACCCACTTTTCGTGGACCGACCTGGACCCATCCCACCCGCGCCGAATGACTAGCTACCCATACTGAAGCCAATCTAACGGGTGAAATACACGATTCGCCGACGTCGGTATCACGCCACCCAACATCTCCCATCACAGCAAGAGTACCTTTGCATGATGCACTACTGTTCTGGTGGTAGGTGATGGGGTTAACGCTGCCTATGAGTGTCTTCACCCGTGGGTAGGAACTTGCATGACAATCCTTACGTAAATGTAAATCGGTATTGTATAAAAAGGCTGACTGTCAATTCGGCAGTTGTCATCATGACGTGTCACCATCAGGGGTGGCGCCAGGATTTTTTTATCGGAGGGAGGGGAGGGGGGGGGGGGGGCTGGCATCCACGACAAGTGAGTTCTTTCAGGAGGGGAGGGGGGGGGGGGTCAAGGAGGCTGTTAAGATATGCGTTGTATTTTGACTTCTTGTCTTTGAGGGGTCGGGGAGGGGGGCAACGTGCGGTGCGCGACGTTCAAGATTCAACGTGTCAAACTTGACTATACAGGCCAGCTGCAGATATCACCGCGTAAGCAGTGCGAGGTTGCATGCGAGCAGCTTCACCTTATCACTGTTCGGTGCCGCGGTGACAGTCGTTTGTCGATTATTTATTGATGCCGAAGAACGTCCCAGTCAGTTAACAAGGTAACCAAAAAGTAATGAATAACCAGAGGACTGATCTGTTTTGAGTACAATGAACGGATGAATAGACATTTCAGCAGAAACAAATGGTTGAACAAGTCCCGTACATTATAGACAAGACGTAGATAGATAGATAGATAGATAGATAGATAGATAGATAGATAGATAGATAGATAGACAGACAGACAGACAGAAAGACAGACAGATATATATATATAAATATATATATATATATACAGATAGATAGAAAGATAGATAGATAGACAGAGAGAGAGATAGATAGATAGATAGATAGATAGATAGATAGTAGATAGATAGATAGAGAGAGCGAGAGAGACAGATAGATAGATAGATAGATAGATAGATAGACAGATAGATAGATAGATAGATAGTAGATAGATAGATAGATAGATAGATGATAGAGAGATACATAGATAGATAGGTAGATAGATAGATAGATAGATAGATAGATAGATAGATAGATAGATAGATAGATAGATAGATAGATAGATAGATAGATAGACAGACAGATAGACAGAGAGATAGATAGACAGAGAGATAGATAGATAGATAGACAGACAGGCAGATAGACAGACAGACAGATAGATAGATAGATAGATAGATAGATAGATAGACAGATAGACAGAGAGATAGATAGACAGAGAGATAGATAGATAGATAGACAGACAGACAGACAGATAGATAGATAGATAGATAGATAGATAGATAGATAGATAGATAGATAGATAGATAGACAGATAGATAGATAGATAGATAGATAGATAGACAGACAGATAGATAGATAGATAGACAGATAGATAGATAGATAGATAGATAGATAGATAGATAGATAGATAGATAGATACAGACAGAGAGATAGATAGATAGATAGATAGATAGATAGATAGATAGATAGATAGACAGACAGATAGATAGATAGATAGAGACAGACAGATAGATAGATAGATAGATAGATAGATAGATAGATAGATAGATAGATAGATAGATAGATAGATAGATAGATAGATAGATAGATAGATAGATAGATAGATAGATAGATAGATAGATAGATAGATGCGCTCAAGTGGAAGCAGTTCGCTAAGAAATGCGCTGTGGCTCGAGCGCTAACGAGCTATAGCGGGACTGTCGATCCCAGATGAAAATGCATATCCACGCTGCGTGGTTCTGTGGGCAAAGCTAAATTTTTTTTTCTTAGGTTATAAGCGGCATAGCCGATTCTTCCATTTCACGGGCCGACTTTCGCTTACCATACTCGGCGGCTCCGTGGCGTCCAAGGCGTCGCCTGAGTACCTGCTCAGCTGCAGAATCTTGCAATTCGGGTAGCTCGGCACGTTCACCAGGTGCGTCAGCAGTATCAGCAGGTCAATCTTTCTGCATCGAGAATGTAGCGATGTCAAACCTTGCCTTGTCGTTCAGTCGCGAGCAATACCAGAGGGAACACTGAAATTACATTTTTAAAGCGCACAGAAACACTCACAACACAAAACACTCAAGCTGAAAGTTATCTCATGCAATTCAATACACCACATTGATACAAGTTACAGTACAAGTATAATTCTAAGCCAATGAATGTTCCCTGTGGTACTGTTCACAGCTGTACGTGGTCTGCGCGAAAACACTCCTCGGCACTTCGGTTCTGAGGCACAAGCCTTAGATGCCCGCTCTTAGATGCCTGTACAAACACTAAATCTTACCATCGCTGTCAACACCATTGATTTCGTTTAGCTTAAATGGCAGTGGGGGAATTCTTTTTTCATTATTGGGCCGACTCAGTGGGAGAATACGCTATCTTCAAGGCGCGTAAAGGAACGCATACAGGAAACAGAAAAGCACGCGAAATGCATAAGGTAAGTTTTGAGTTTTCATTTGTGTAAATATGTTTGGGATTGTTACTCTAGAACTTCCTTTTAGAAACGGTGAAAAAAAAAGCGTTTCATAAGGATTGATTGATTTGTGGGGTTTAACGTCCCAAAACCACTATATGATTATGAGAGACGCCGTAGTGGAGGGCTCCGGAAATTTTGACCACCTGGGGTTCTTTAACGTGCACCCAAATCTGAGCACACGGGCCTACGACATTTCCGCCTCCATCGGAAATGCAGCCGCCGCAGCCGGGATTCGATCCCGCGACTTGCGGGTCAGCAGCCGAGTACCTTAGCCACTGGACCACCGCGGCGGGGCAGCGTTTCATAAGGAAGCTCTGGAAATATGGAAACCAAGGTTAAGAGACTGTTGTCGCCCAAGCACGCAAGGTACAAGAACTCCACAGATGAAAAAGAAAACGTGAGAGGTGCACAAATTCATTTTACCTTTTTACTATACGACAAGCTGCTCCCAGTTAGGGGAGCTTTATTTAAATGTCCTCATTTTAAAAGGTCGTCATGACCACCTGCATTTTGTGACGTCGGCACCACGTTCTTGCATTGCCTGAACATCACTGTTGTCACAAATATTAACCAATCAATTGAATAATCAATCAATCAACCAATTGATTGATTGATTGATTGATTGATTGATTGATTGATTGATCGATCGACCGATCGATCGATCGATCGATCGAAGGAGAGTACTCACCCAACCCCCAGGTACTCTTTCAGGGCGCTGGCATCGTTCGCAGCGCTGGCAGTCATGCCGGCGAACTTAACCCCCAGGAAAGTGGTCTTCAAAATGGTCACGTTCGTGTTTTGCGCCGCTGTCAGCATGGAGTCGATACTCTGCGGGATTTTTTTTTTTTTTTGAAAGATTAGTTGGCAACCCAGTCACAGCGATAACGCTGAAAGAAGAGAACGTGCGCATCTGCGAGCACAGACGCTGAATAATAGTTATCGATCCTAAAGAGACCTTGGTACTACCATGAAAATTATCGCTTGTGCTTGCTGCGTCAAATGAGAGGCCAAGCCCCTAGTAACCTATAAAACGTACTGACAGGCATCAGTGCATCCTTTCATATGTTTTTAACAGCTATTGTTTCGGTTTCTGTTGTACCCCGACTTCACAACATAGCATTAGCTTCCCGTCGCATAAGATATTGTGACGCTTCCGAGGCCGCCCTGTTTCTGACTTCGTTTGTCTCGACTTAATGAAACCAGCAGATAAAGAAGCTGAGGTAGCTAAGAGGATATAATAATTCGCACCCTCAAGTTATACTTTTCACCGGAAACCACCAATATTGGTGTGACTTTGTCATGACCCCATTAAGGGGACAATAACGAGAAACAATTACTTGATTAAGATAACAAACTGCACTCTGAGAACTTTAATACCGCAGGTTTCACTACAGTAAGTTCATTGTTATGAAGAAAATCAGGATTGAAGTTTCATTTTTAAATTTCGCGCCGGAATCATCGCGCGTGATGTCAACAATTTTAAAATGTGTTTTTCATATATATTATCTAGACATTGGCTCGACTAAACTTTTTGATACTTCGTATGCTAGGAATGCGGCTTTCAGAGATGACAATGTACTTAATTTCGATTGATTACAAGCTACGTAGGGTCCAGTACACGCCTTCAAAATCTATGACGTCACGGTGATTGATGCGGAAATCTCGAAATGGCGTCTCCATCCACGTTTTCTTATCGCGCGCTTTCTCGTTCACCAAGCGCCCTGTCACGCTAAGAGTGGTGTTCGCGTGACTGTGAATTTGAACTTTACCAATAAGCAAAAATATATTTTCTCTGTTTGCTTGCCAAAGCTGACCGCTTACCCCATACCCAGTTCCTTTTGAAATCATCCGTTGATTGCTTTAAATTTTCCTGTTTTATTCATGCTACTGACATTTGGAATGGCCTTGACGACCCCCTGCGACAGTTTTCTAATGATGACTTGCTCAAACAATTATGAAAATGTGTTCCCCGATGACCGATGAACTGCCTATGCTTTCCTGATGCAGGTCTTTCTTTTAATTTTTTTCATTGTATGAACTCGTTTTGATATTGTATTTCTTGTAGTGTATGTATGTTCTATCAGTGTCAAATGAAACCCGAACAACGACAAGCCTTCGTGACGGCATAGTGCGCGTCATCCACTTATCCCCGTGGACAGGCACGAACATGTTCGCAGGGCTGCCGAACAGGATGCGCGTGGCTGTTCATGATGATAAATTAACGGAGCGCACTGTACCATCATCAAAGCTTGCCGCTGTTTGGGTTTCATTTGACACTGACAGCAATCACTCCTGCAATATCTTGCTACGAAAGATGGCAGTGTACGTTAACAAAATAAATTAAAATCCGAAATCCGCGGTGAGTGTTTCCACACCCCAGCCACCAAGGCGAGCTCACGTTCACAAGGGATCGGATGGTGCTGAAATGAGAGTCCGAGCTGCCGTCGGGTCGATCGTAGAAGGCCATGCCGGCGGTGAGCAACCCGTGGTCGTTGAACATCTTGGTGACCTTCGAGGAGACTCCGCCCAGCTCTCTCTTCAGAAATGTGAGGTCCTCGGCGTCGAAGCTGTACCCGTAGTGCTGCAGCTTCACCGAGCTCGAATTGGCGGCCACGTTCGGATAGCCGAAGTAGTTGAGCTGGTCCCGGTAGGCAGTCGCTCGCTGCGTGGGGAACGGGAACGCGGGTGGTACCGAGATTCATTTCCAAAGTTAACTAGAGGGCACTCTGGCGCTGCGATCGTTTAGCGACCATGAGAATGATGGGTAGTACACACATTTGCCTAGTCTTCGTGTATACTTGCAGCTTCGTTTATTGCTGTGTTTCGGTTTTGTTTTGAAAGAGAGATTCAACCCTTTTGAACTTCGTGACCCGATTTGGAAAGGTAAACTTTAAAGAGTAAAATGGTGAAGCGCAACTGCTGAACATTTGCTAATATTTGTTTCGTAAGAAACCAGTTACAAACCACACGAACGCACACGGAGCCAAATAGCAGGCCAGAAGTACGAATATGAGACAAATCTGTGTACTACCCATCGTTTCCATGCTCGCTGAAGCCCCATGCGTTGCAGCTCCCATAGACACTAGCGCCAAAGTTCCCTCTAGTGTACACTAGCAAACTCTATGCCGAGACCAAGCACGCACGCACACACACACACTAACAGAGAGAGAGAGAGAGAAAGAGAGATATAGGGGATACTTAAGCATTCACATAAGGCGACTGCAAGGTGAAAGCCATATTCTTTCAGATGCGATGCAGCTTTTGCTCGGGTCTGTGTCCGTCTCTCGGCGACCATCCGCTACCCCACTGCGCATGCGCTCACGCGAGGAGGTGGGGAGGAGGAGGTGACAGAATGCTGCCTTCGCTTCGTTTCTCCTCTCTTGTTTATCTATCCGGCCGCCATAGCTGTGCGGTCGTATATAATGCTGCACGCGCTCGCTTCATTGCACTCACCTAGCCGCGCTGGGTGTTCATATTGCGGCATACACAAGGTAATTAATACACACAAACAGGAGGGGGGGTAACATAAGCGGTACACAACATTTACACAATTCCACACACAAATGAAACACACACGAAAACATACAAATGGTAACACAAGTGAACACCAGCGCTGCTTCGCATTCCCACACGATTCCCTTAAGTGGGAGGTGTCTTTTTTTTTTTCTATCAGCCTATGTATTAATGCTGCCCCGCCACCCTTCGAAAGTTGTCCTGCACCTCACGTTTAGTTTTGCACTGCATCCAAGATCAGAACCACACCTGGCGAAGTATGGCCTCCGTGATCTGACCACGTTTCCCCAAGTTACGATGTCACGTGATGACGTCATCACGCGGCGTCATGACATCACAATGAGGAGGAGGAATAAAGTTTATTATAAAAAACCAACAGGTTTAGGTGGCCGGGCCTAGGCCTCCCATGAGGGGACGTCAAGGGCTTGCCTCGACGCTGTCTCACGGGCTTGCTGGGTCGCCCGGGATTGGTCGTAAAGAGCGGGGCTCCGCAGAGCCTCATGGAGCTTCGACGACAGGGTCGTGGCGTTAGTGTGTCTATACTGTGCCGGGCAATCCCACAGCATGCGCGGAAGCGTTGCCATTTTTAATTATATGTGATGGCATACGTTTCATTACGTCATGACTTCATACTCACCAACGCTGAGGAACGCCGACAGTTGAATTTCGCGTTTGGTGAAGATTCTGAGGCTTTCGCCTTTAAAAAATAAGCAAGAAATAAAACAGTCTCTTAACCATTCTTTTGAGCACAGTACATAGCTCAGAAACGAACACAGGACAAGACGCCCCCGGAACAAGCACGAAGCTTTATTGCATATGGTGGACATATAACATAAGCACCGTAGGCATGGGGACTACGGAGGCAGTCCCCTCTTCCCTAATCACTTACAGGGGGCGCTGATTCTGCCCATACATTTACTCAGTCGGACTTTTCAGGTAATTTTTTTTTATACGCGGGGTTATCACTTATAAGCTTTTTCACGATAGTGGCGACAAACCGTCCCTGGTGTTACATTCAAGAAACTGTTTACTTCCCACGTTTGCTCCCGGAAAGCCGGGAACAGATGGCAGGTCGCTGTGAGAAGTATGTCGCATCGCCTCGTGTTTGTTTTTCATTTTCGTTTTTTTGCATTCATTGCACAGCTCGTTTTCTTTAGGACTTACCCAACGGGCAGCGTAGATGATGCGGCGAATGCGTCCACCCTAAATATAGAACCCTGCTCACGAGTATGATAAGCGCGATATATAGTAGTAGTAAAAAAAACTATATTATATACAGAAAACAGACAGGCTAGAACTTCAGTGCACTCCCGGGAAAAGGGGGGGGGGATATTCACACCATTTCGCACTAAAGGTAACCATGTGGGGGTGCAAAAGCAGCACTGGTGCTCACTTGTGTTTGTATTTGTTGTTTCCATCTGCACGTTTCCGTGTATGTTTCACTTGTGTGTGGAGTTCTGTATATGCTGTGTGCCGTTCATGCGCGGCTAATGAACTTGAACGTACGATGGTTTGTAAATATTCCAAGTTAGGCAGAAAATGGTGGCAAGCACTGGCTGCGCGGGAGAGAAAGTAGGAAGAGGAGGTAGTTGTCGGTACTTAAAGGGGCCCCGCAACACTTTTTGAGCATGGTCAGAAAACGCTGCCGATCGGTAGTATAGTGTCTCGACAACACGCGAGCTAAATATTATGGCGCAGCACGCGGCCTGGAATTCACAATAAATGATCAAAGTCAGCTAAAAATTGCTTTCTCTTCTCTCGACAAATCACGCAATATGCGCAAAAATGACACGTAGTAAGCCTATCTACCAACCATTGGCTGATTTGAACATGGCGCGCTCACTCGTTACAGAGATCGGCGCGGGAGGCCGCTACTTGTCCACGCGCGCGCGAGCGATCACACTGACAAAGCCGCGCATTCGAAGAAAAAAAAAAGTGCTCAAGGTTGCGAGGCGTGCGTGACGTTTTTCTGTCGCCCTGCCATCCCTCCCTGCTTAGCTTCCAGCGCTTTCGTTGGGACGAGAGAAGAGAGAATGCAATTGCAGCATGCGACAAACCTTTGTAACTCCACTCGCACTGGATGGATTCTCAAAACTTTTTGCGGCGTTGAATTCGTGAGACAGTAAGCTCTTCCAGTGAATTCATTCTATGGTTACTTGAAGAAGTGTTTCAGGGCCCCTTTAAGTAAAAGAGAAAAATCTAGGGAATCTAGGTTTCCCTCAGATTTCGCGGTAGTGCCGCTACATTAGGTGAACAATTCGGAACTACAAGGCCTACACGAGAAGAACGTTTGTGCTACACTAAATGCATTATACACCGCCTTGGATCGTTTCCAACCCGAAACGAACTTTTTCCCCGAGTAAAGAACAACCCTGTCTACAGACTCACCTTCTTGAACTGTTCCCAACTGAGGTCACTGTCGTAGGACAGAATTTCACCCTTGTACGGAAGAACATGCGTGTAGACAAAGTAGTCGCACAACATGCTGTCGTAGACGACCGTCGACGACTCCGAGAAGGCGCCCACGGTGCAGAAGATGAACGACACGGGACGCTTGATGGGCGCGGGCGTCGTTTTGGTTGTCGTGGCCGGCAATGGGGGCTCTGCGAGACGATATCAGTCGGTGGCAGCGACTAACACCACGCCTATAGAGATGTAGCATAGTACGCATAGCGGACGTCACACACGGAGATCGTTTCACAAGATGGTAGAATACACTCTTATTTAGGCACCGCTTGCCTAAAGTGCTGGATATGGCAAGGACACGGGATATTCTTTTTGTTTGGTTTCCTGGATGCAGTCAGGTTTAAATTAGACTAGATTAAGAGTGTGCGCCGCAGCACGTCTAATCGTCCGGATAAAGCATGCCGTAAGTCCCTCTTCTAACAACTCAGTCCCTACAGGTGATTGATTGATTGATTGATTGATTGATTGATTGATTGATCAGTACAAGACGCAGTGACGACGTGAGAGCGAATGATCAGCAGAGTGGTGTCCCATAGTGACTCTACACCTCCGCAGTAATCAGACGACGAATGATATAAGACAGTTACGTCCTGCCGGAGTGATCATCATGCAGAGCTGAACAATGAGTCTCCTTTGAGACGTACAGAACATACAGGTATATTAAAAAAATGTCCCTAATGCCAATGTGTGGATGACACGGGCCATGCAGCCCCGCCGCGGTGGTCTAGTGGCTAAGGTACTCGGCTGCTGACCCGCAGGTCGCGGGTTCGATTCCCGGCTGCGGCGGCTGCATTTCCGATGGAGGCGGAAATGTTGTAGGCCCGTGTGCTCAGATTTGGGCGCACGTTAAAGAACCCCAGGTGGTCAAAATTTCCGGAGCCCTCCACTACGGCGTCTCTCATAATCATATAGTGGTTTTGGGACGTTAAACCCCACAAATCAATCAATCAATCACGGGCCATGCATGCGTGCATCTGAGCGTTCTTAAGTAAAAAGCGTTTATGATGCAAAAAATGAAGTCACAGTACACTTACTTGTGGTAGTCCCTATAGAGAGAGCAGAGGCCATTTAATGTTTATTCATCTCGCTCCAACGCAATACTGATTCATTTTTAAGCACTTACTAGCGTGGATTCGACGCAGGACAAAGAAAGAACGCTGGTGCGCAGAACAAGCACGCCCACACATTTTCTTCAACTGATACATTTCAATTGTTACGCTATTTGTGCAGTAGGAGACAAAAAAAGGGGGCGAGAAGTTTACAACAGCTGTGTAAATGCATAAAAACTGGTTGATCATCTTTTGTTTTCAATTCAATTTCAAAATTTGTTTTTTTGTTTTCTTGTACAAGACACAAGAAACAAAAAGATGTTGGGGCTAAAGGCATATAGCCTGACAGAGAACCCAACACCTTTCTACACAGTTCGTACATCAAAAAAAAAAAAAAAATAAAAACAGCTTTCGCGGCATCAATCCTTCATGAACAAAAGAAGCAACAGAGAAAAGATAGCTGCCAAAAACATATCATGTTATATTGAATCTGACTGACTGTACAAATCTTGTAACATACTTACTACATAACACACTTAAATAACAATCACTCAGGAAAGAATCAAACTACAACATTAGGGACATGTGATACATACCATTATATTTTACAGTTAATAAAATACATGCAGTACAAGATTTCCATCGCCCGACTACTACAATTGCTAACATCAGTATTTTTAGGATCCTTCAAAAAGTATGTTTTTCTGCATTAGCACTTCTTTAACTTGCACCTTAAATGCTTTTTCTGTACAATCAAAATTAAGCTTATGTTCTAATTTGTTTAATATGTAAGTCGTTTGATGGGTAAAAGTTTGTTTCCCATAATTTGCTCGTGTTCGTTGTGGACACGAACAAATTACGTGGTCTTTCATCGGCGCAGACAATGTATGGAGTAGAATCACAGACTGTCACACACCATGCGGGAATGCCCAAACTCCATCGCCGGAACCGTAATTTGCAAAGCTGGCTGCCACACCCCTGGTAGCAGCGCGCGCGTTTCGTCGCCCATACTCGGCTCGCGCCACGACGGGAAAAAACGGCGCGGCGGCTGCACGAACTGTCTCCGTTGGAGGGCGCGGCGAATAACCAACGGAGCGGAGGTTTTTTTTTTTTTTTTTTTTTTTTTCGGCGAACGCTCTACGCTATACCTCGCAATTCGAGAGCGTCGCTCTTTAAAACGGCGCGGCCGACTTCTGTTGTCGCGAACCGAAAGGCCGTGGGTTGGACTCCCGTTGACGGGATTATTTAAATTTGCTTTCTGATCGTATTTTCTACGTCATTTCCGTGACGGAAATACGTAACTGAAGCCTTGGTGGCCCTCGACATGAAACACTTTCCTGTTAAATGCCATGGTTGGACCCGGTTAAACCAATCTTGTCGAACGGTAGCAGCAACAAGGAGAACAAACCGACATTGGAGCATCTCCGTTCTTATGACTACGAACGTGCCAGGAGAAATAGGAGGAGTTTGGCTGAGATTCAAGGTAAAAGAAAAGTATGTACAAAATCGTTTCGTGGGTCTGTTCAGGGGGAAGTGGTGTAACACGCTTTGAAAGGCACGATTATAGCATCACTCGGAGGTCCCTTTGGGAGCTGGAAACGAACAGGCGCAGAAGTTAGACAAGGCGGTGGGTTATCCATGGCCTCCGAGATGGCGGAAGCGCGCCAAGTTTCTCTCCGGCCATCCCCATCGCCACGCTCCCCAGCAAGACCAACAATTATAGCATCGTCCGCCCGGCTACCGCGAGAGGGCGCATTCACTGTGGGGATTCTGGCCGCGGCGGAGACCGCGGCAGACAGAAGAGCGCGCGGGATTCGAGCGTGCGCATGTTTTTTGTTTTTGTTTTTTTCTTGTACGAGCGATAATCACAGCCAGAATGTTCTGGCTGCACTGAAGACAGGCATTTCTTTGTTACTGCATTTATTTCGAACCAATTTACGATGAAAAGCATGACAGCTGCAGAATTTCCCGGATATAGACGATTGTAAGGCGGTATCAATTCGTCCGTGGCACTATAAGATTTTTTTCTTTATAGTGCGTTTTGCGTCGGCACTGAATACCTCGATTTGAGAAATATATATTCATTCTAGCACTCCTCCTTACTAGAGATGTGTGTGGGTGAAGACTGGGCTAATGATCGTCGTTGAAACGTATACTGCCCTCCTGTAATCGTTTCAGTATTTTATCACGTACGGGTATTTGTGAGGTGGTCAACCAAAGCACAGTAGCACTCTAGGTAACTGAGTGTCCTTCCTGGTCGTGTCACTGAAGTAAGCTGATAAGTAAGCTAGTCGGAATATTGCAGAAGGCTTCGATGAGCCGGCTTGAAATATTTCGAACTTTATTCTTGCTTTGACGCGCGTAAAGAAGTGAATGCGAATTACGTGAACGTGTAGGACTGCACACTCACACTTTTTACCGCCGCCGCCACCGCCGTGGAAACCTCCGTTACCGCCGCCGCCACCGCCGCTATCGGTGCCACTGGCATGGTCCGCATCGCTGGCTGTAGAATAAGAGTCAGAAATAGAGCGAAATCAATGAACGCTCTGTAGAACACCACCTGCAATACTGAGACCCGCAATATCTATCTATCTATCTATCTATCTATCTATCTATCTATCTATCTATCTATATATCTATCTATCTATCTATCTATCTATCTATCTATCTATCTATCATATGCCTTGTCTATAAACAGGGGTTCAGCCTCTTATAATCTGCTGAATTGTCTACTAATCAGTGTTCATTCGACTCGTAACAAGCCAGTCCTCTATTATTATTATTATTATTATTATTATTATTATTATTATTATTATTATTATTATTATTATTATTAATGTTATTATTATTAAGTAGGGTTGCCTTTTCTTTTATATACACAGTCTTAAAACGAGGCATGCCTTCTGTACACATAATCTGTATATCAGCAGGAATGAGCGACGCAAAAAAGTGTCAGGCCGAGAGCGTATGTGTATACCTTTCCACAAATAAATCTTTTTTTATGTATATAAAACGTCTACAATTAACATTACTGAACACGCCTTTAGATATTTTATGGGCCCCATCTCCCCCCTCTCCGTGCGTACATGGACTGTCGAACAAAAGAAGCAGCACCAGGATCGCCACGAGTACCACGAGTACGGCGACGATGGCCACCTTGCCTCCATTGACCTTTCTGCGAGATAAGAAGTGAGATAAGCGAGCACTGCAGGGAAGCGCGGAAGGCGCTTCGCGTTCCTAACAAACGAATTGCGATTAGCAGACATAATACGCAAACTTTCCAGGCGTCCCGCATTCCCCATTCATTCATTCATTCATTCATTCATTCAAAATACGAAATTCGTAGAATGTAGTATGCAGACGAGGGGATAATTAAAAGCTTTAGGAGTAACTTCTCATGGGGATAATTATGAAACCTATCAGTACAGTGTCAATTTTTATCAAAGGAAACACGGCGACGCGTGGAGCTGTGGGCTCCGGCGGCTGCTGGCAGCGCGTTCGACTGGGAGCGAGAACAACCACAGTCTCTTTTCGCGCCATCTCGCGGCGAGGAAAACAACCATTCGTTGCTGATACAGAATGGCAAGATTGCAACCCGTCCTCCTTCAAGGCGATTGCGCGAGCACCGGTGATCGCCTTGAAGGGGAAAGGGGGTCGCAATCGTTGCCGCTGGTTCGATATCAGCTACGAATGGTTGTTTTCCTCGCCACGAGATGGCGCGAAAAGAGACTGTCGTTGCTCTCGCTCCCGATCGAACGCACTGCCAGCAGCCGCCGGAGCTCACAGGCCACGCGTCGCCGTGTTCCCATTCATAAAAAAAAATTGACACTGTACATGATATGTAGCAACAGGTGGACATCAGGTGCCCAATTCCCCAAGACCAATGCGGGACCCACAAATGTCTTATGCGTATATGTTTGCATAATGGCACTCTCAATCAGATCCCGGTTAAATGCTGGCTATATCTATAGGAAACCGGTCAATTTCTGGTTTCCTGGCTATATCTAGCACCACAAGCGGGACCCGAGTAAGAGTGATACGGTCAGGCGATAGACATACGGAAAATACTGTACAGTCTATACGTTCTCCACACGTCATGACTTCGCGAGCAATATGAAATGATACATTGAAGTTTCCTTCAAGAGATCACACAGCAGCTATACGTAGCTAACAAACACAGAAGTGTTACGTAGTCAACAAACACGGAAGTGTTAAACAACGTTACTCATCGAAACCGCAGAGGCGCCTCTTTCAAATCCGTATATCGAACTCGTATCATTGTCTCACGGGTAATCTTTGCGTACAGGCGAATTCGGTGTCCCCATTCATATTATTCGCCACTGCATACCTCCAAGACAAATTACAGAATCGGTGGCAGGGAATGCGAGGCGCAGTATATGAGGTCAAAGAATTGTAGGTTGTAGAGATTAAATTAAGAAATCAGCAGGCGTCAATAGGGGTAGATGCAACGCGAGGTGAACCGGATATCGATGGCTGAGAAGGGTCGCTTTGCAGTGTTCACGAAATAGGCCGACGAGGCGTTTATAGCGCTGTGTCGGTATTAACGGTAAATGATTCGGTTTTTATGGTCCAAAACAGCTGAATAAATGCTGTGCCAATCATGAGATGATCGGTGAGGGGATGTCGTTTTAAAGCTAATTTAAAGATACCCATTTCTTTTCATTAAGTTTGGCACAGAACGCAGGGGTATAGGTGTGTCGTCTCCAAGATGCAGAGCAGGGTGGATATGTGCGACTTTGTTGGCGTAGGCATGCAAAAAAAGAACATTCGCCTCTGAGTATGAGTATGGAGACACGTGATCAGAGTGCGTGTGATTGTTAACGGTTCTTGACATTTCTCACATGTTGGTTGTTCGACAGTGGTGCGGTGCGCACAAAAACTTACGTGGTATCTGAAGAGAATGATGATAATGAGAAATGAGAAAGCAGCAAGTACATGAGTGAATGGCGAAAAATAAGCGATATCTACATCTTAGCACCGTACGCGTTGTGAAGTCCAATACAGCATAAGCTTTCTCCCTCTTACATTTTTTGTGTCTTTACCCTTGTTTGAATGAACGAGATGAAAATTCGCTTAATCAATCGATCAATCAATCAATCAAACTTTCAGTTGGCAGAGCGCCTTTCTCCGTGTGTTTAATTCGTCCTGTAATGTGCTTATGACGCCGTTCACAAGTTTGGTTTCACAGTGTGCATGGCTTTCTTTTGAATTCAAGAACATAATGGTTCACGCCCATTGAACGCAGCGAAAAGCGTCCACGCTGTCAAGGAGCACGGAGACCGCGATTTGATTGATTGATATGTGGGGTTTAACGTCCCGAAACAACCCTGTGATTTTGAGAGACGCCGTAGTTGAGGGCTCCGAAAATTTCGATTACCTGGAGTTCTTTAACACGGACACCATGGTTTCGGTCCTTTGAAGGGACACTAAAGGCAACTATAAAGTCGACGTTGATTGTTGAAATAGTGGGCCAGAGACTTCTTAGTGCTACTTTTGTGCCAAGTGCTTATTTTGAAATAAAATGTTTTAATTGTCCGCATCGTGTTAGCGCGCTTCAAATCTCCCGCCTGAAAGTGGCCGTCTTACATCACTGTTGCCATGCACAACGTTGCCCGGCTTTACTGCACGGCCGCCGACCACAGAGCGAAAAGAGCGGCAGCTACAGCAGCAACAACGGTCATTGAACCATTTCCTGCCATTGGCTCCAAGATGGCAGATGCGCTTGGTTCAACTGAGCCCCGCCAGATGACACCATCTGTCCAGTTTTAACCAGACGAAAATTAAACTTTTGAACCACTCGTGCCATTCCCCATAGTAACGTCCGGCGGTTCTTTTTTTCCATTAATCAAACAGAAACGAACAAGCAACATTTTATTACGTTTCTTGAAGCACGGAATCTTCTTTACTTAGTGCTGCTAATTCAATTACTCGTGATTAATTGTAGGTGGTAAATCTCACGTCATCGGGATCATTTCGTGAATGCCCTACTCGTGGCGTATGTTTTCTCGTGCATTAACACTAATTTTTCGGTAAGTATATAGGGCACTGCTGTTGATCATGTTGTCGTTTTAGACGTTGCCATACATTGAGCTTTCACTCTGGCATAAATTGTTATTTGACTTTAGTGTCCCTTTAATTAAAACCGATAAATAGGGTAGATTAACAGGGCAAGTATGTGCAGGCGGTAAGGTGTGTGCTTATTCACTAATTGATATCGTGACGTAAGCTTCTACTGTTCGCGTATTCGGCGCTTAAAAGAAGAGATGAGTGAGACATATCCTAAGTATTCGGGTTGACTCTGTTCGCAGCGTCGAGAAGCCATAATTACTAAAAGAATTATGTGTGACTATAGTTCATTCATACATTCAATCAAGCAATCACTCATTGAACCAATCAATCAATAAATCAGCCGTTGCATCAATCAATCAATCATCCAATCAATCAATCATTCATTCATTGATACATTTATTCGCTCAAACATCCAAGCTCTAAACAGTACGATTGCAACGACGAACGAATGTCAAATGCTTACTCACCCGTGCTTCCAGCAGTTCCGGTGTCTATTCGGAAATCAGCAAGACGTCGCAGTTACCGCAGTTATTATACGCACGGGCGAAGAAAAACAGACCCGATATATTGCAGAGTTGCGGATACAGCATACTTACCCGTTGCCGCCAACGGCGCCGTCTCCGACATCGACGATTCCGACCATTCTGGAACCGTACGAGACCCACGAAGAAACAGAGTAAGGTGTATCGCATCAGACTTACTGTCACGGAAAATCAACAAAAGCATGGCGTTTTCGATTATACCACAGTTATGTCAACCGATGATATAGGGTCGGTAACATATCCAGATTTAACGTGCCAAACTCTGCTTGCGTTCTATTGTACATCGATTTGGGCTAATTTCTTTCCTTAATATCCTCCCTATAATATATTGGATGTTTAGTGTAGTCACAGAATAATAACTAAAAAACGATTGTTGCCACAATGCTGTGCGATCATCATCCAACCCTCTTGCATTTTACCTTCAATATCAGCAGAAGCATAGCGAGAAATATTTTAAAATGGAAGATTCAACCATACTTTATGTATGCAAATTGAAAAACTTCGGGGAGTCTGGACCCCTCCTCCCACTCCCCTGGCTACGCCAACGAGTATCGCTCTCCATACTGCGATGACAAAGCGATAAGGGATACTGTGCACAGTTACATCAGTGACAAAATACCGCACGTGGACGCATATGTGTGTGTGTGTATAAGGGATATTACATGGCACCTCAACAACTCAATGTCACGTGGTCCGTCACGTGATTAGTGAGAACACCTGTGGCAGTTAGTGACGCTGACAAAATAGTACCCCGAAGTTTAGGCTCATTGGTTGCAGGGACCCCAGTCCAGTGACGTGTGCCAGCCACTGAAACTGGCTAAACAGCTGTACTCATGCAGCGCCCAGGACTCTCAACGAAGTTGTACGGTGGTCGCATGACGTCACTCGTGACGTTCCTGCCATGTTCACGTGACCCCAAGCTGCTGGAGTTGTTGTTCACTGCCTCCTTTTTGCTAAAATATTTCCCGCACTTTGCATTGAATTTTCAGTCGTTAGACAACGATTGTGTCGTGCAATTCCTTCTAGTCCTAGCAACCTTTCATTCACGCTGACCATTTGCTGACCGCTGACCTTGGTGCGGTGACACACCGACACTCCAGTACATCACTTGGACTTTGCCAAAGAAGACCAGCAGAGGGTAACTCACCCCTCATCACACGAAACGAATATAAAAGGTCGTGGGAGGTGCGACTCACCCGGCAGGACCTGGGAAGCCAGAGGGCTACCTTGGAACCAGGCCGAGCGAGCCGCTCGGGCCAGTGGGGCCCTGGAATAAGGGCTCCACCCAGGGAAACCTTAGCGTACCGTTTCAATAAATGTTTATTCCTCCTCTTCCTTCGCGAGTGTTTTCCAACTCGGCTAGCTAATTTACTAAAGAGATAAATGTGCATATATTTACAGCGACCAATGGAATAAAGCCCGTCGATAGTTCGCGCTCCTTCCGCTTGCAATTCTTTACTCCCCGTGTTCGTCCGATTGTATGCGCAATGTTACATACCATACACATGCACCAAATCGCCCAGAAAGAAGTTCTTCGCAAATAAATTGCGACAGCGTGGCGATCCGCGACCACTAATCTCGCCGCGATCGTGTGCAAAGCGTAAAATGATCAACTGACCGGCCATCTCGTCGGCTCTTGGCGAGGCGCTGCCTCGGTGAACGATGCTAACCGGTTCTTCTTCTGGGCGCTCGCGCCTGGACCCTGGGTCTCGATGTTGATGCTGCTGGATACCCACCAGAGGTTCCAACAACACACGTTTTGTGTCGTTTTATCGCCTACGGGTACTGGCTCACACCCACAAGGGGGGGATTGGCCGCACTGTGGATAAGAAATGGAAACGTAAACGCTGTGCAGCAATGAAAAAAAGGACGAGCCCGATACATGTGTATAAGAAGGCGAAGAGGTAAAATGATTTTAAAAAAGCAATAGCTAAAGGGTTTTTTTTAATCTATCCATATTCACGACGTGAGTGGTGATGATGGGCCGAAGCAGTGTGTATTGGATCATGAATCATTGCCATTTCGTTCTGGTTAACAGCATTTTATTTTGTTCTGTCATATGCTTCGATTGATGGGCGCTTAAGTGTGGATGTTTTCTCGTAAGCAGACTTTTGATAGCCGCTTTGTTGTTCGCAAATGTCTCGGTTTCTACATCTGCTGCAGGCGCCAGGCGGCGGTTTATGGACGGAGGGACATTGTCACACGAAATTGCATCACGAAGAGACCCGCGCCAATAGGGTTGTTGTAATCTGTCAATGGTTCATACCCAATGCCATCCGAGTAGTGGATACATTACAGACTTCGCAGTAGAAATGACAGTAATGCCCTTCCAGCAACAAAGTTACTTTTTTTTCTGCTGTAATTATTAACGTAATGACCTTTGCGGACTTAAAGCTCAGCAATTTAATGTATACTAGAAGCTTCAAGAAAAATACTGCTTACTTTTCGTATAACTCTTGGCGAAATTGAAAGTGAGAGAGAAAAGAATAACGAAGTGCAGTTCAAACCTGAAGCATGCTGGGAACGATCTCCGAGATTCAGATATATATATATATATATATATATATATATATATATATATATATATATATATATATATATATATATATATATATATATATATATATATATATATATATGTGTGTGTGTGTGTGTGTGTGTGTGTGTGTGTGTGTGTTGTTACGGACACTAACAGTAATTTAATGTTAGTCCTGTAGGTCAGACACAGCGACTAACTTAACATAATTGCGCTTTTTTCCATTCTAATGTAATTTAATGACTGTTTATGACTAATCATGCGTCTCTTACATACGACGAAATTTTCTGGTGTTGTAGATAATTAGCTTATTGGTTTGCAGGCATGCACCCACCCGTACACTCTGGGAGGACTAGTACAGTAAGTAACATCCACGCCAAGGCATTGGTCAAAAACCGCAAAAATCTGAGTAGCCCTATGAAGAAATAATGTTTAAAATGTAGCATGTGAAGTCTCAAACAGGATAGCCTAAGCTAACTTATCCTGTCATATATCCCGATGCATAACCCAACCTAACATCTATTCCGTCCAATCGATATTCTGTTCTATCCTACCCTAGCTTAACCTAACCTACCACCTAACCTACGCTTACAATTTCATCATAAGGTCTTAAATATATTTATTAGGTTATCACAGGCGTGCTAATTAGGTAGCAACATATGTTACCTGCCCTACATTAGTTACGTTATGACGTCATCGATATACTGGTTATAGGGTAGCATCGACTTGCTAATTAGGTCGCATATATTGCCACATTCCCATCTCAACTTTTGTTATCGCCCCAATTAACTGTCAGTGATTGTCGGCGCGAACCGTGCCTGTAGTGTTCGAGAAGCTTCAGGGCTGCAGTATAGACCACTTTGTTAAGATTACGCCCACTTCATGAAAATTGCAGATTATTCCGGCACCGACGTCACCGCTAACGATAACGCAGGTGGTTTCAAGGCTGCAACTTTGCTGTGCAGTTAAAACGGCTGCCAGCCGATCCGCGATGCACCGGGAAAAGGGAGACTTGCACGATACCCAACGTGAATCTTCCATATATTATCTGAGTAGACCCTCCCCCCCCTCCCAGAAAGAAAGAGAGCGATTGATTGAGAGAGAGAGAAAGAGAGAGAGCGATTGATGTGTGGTGCAGGCGTGCACCACACAGTAATAAAGTATACGACGGTGGCTACATAAAGTGATTTAGTTTATTCAAAGTACGCCTGCCGGTTCACGGCATTAAAAAAAAAACAAAAAGAGTACAAAACGTAGCACTCAGCACATAGCTTCACGAACACTTAGTGGCAGTGACCACAACGGTTCAGTTAACAGTCACTGACAAAAAAAAAAAAGAAACTAGTAATTGATCCACAACGTCAAGGTGGGTCTCTGACGCTGTCCCGTGACAGCCACTTCGGCTTACTTGTCCTTCACAGCCTTGGCACCCTCGTGTTTCACTTCGATCGGGACAGCCTTGGGCTGCTCCTTGGGGGCGTTCTTACGCGGAGCTTCGAGGGCCAACGTTCCGTTGGGCTTGAGGTGACACTTCACCGACTGCGGGTCGACGTCCTCCGGCAAGACGTAGCGACGCGTGAACTCGCGCTTCACGTAGCAGCCGCGGTCGTCGGACTTCTCCTCGTGCTTGCCGTGAATGACGACGCTGTTGTCCTGCGTCTTGACGGTGATCTCTTCCGGAGTGAAGTGCCGGGTGTCGACGTTGATGGCGAACTTGTCCGGAGTGCAGGCGACCGAGGTGCCTTGCTGGCGAGCTGGACACACTGCCGACGAGGACTGCTGGTGACGAGGTTGGATGTAGAAGCGCTGGTGGTAGAACGGCGGATCAAACAGTTCACCTTCGAGGAAGGAGCCGCCGAAGTCGTCATCCAAGAAGCGTCTCACCAGGTCCGAGGGACCGAAGTAGTTGTTGTGATGCAGCGGAAACAGAGCCATGTCTGTTTTCACTGAATTGTGACTGAACTTTTACGAAGGAGCACGCAAACACACTCGCAAGAGCTGTGGTGGCGAAGGTATCTAAACCGGCGAAGCAAGCAGACGCCCTTTTATAATTCGAATCGTCTGCTTCTAGAAAACGCTACCGAGAAATCGCGAGAGTAATGGGCGGAGGCCGATCCAAAGCGCGATTGGCTGGGCAAAGTCACGTGGTATAACGAGCGTTTTTTTTTGTTTTGTTTACGCCGGCGCATCGGGTGAAAAAACTTCGCGATTGTTCCAGCGCCTTCGTTCGTTCGTACTTGGGTGACGAGAGACTCCTGTGTCGCCATCTCTCGCCGGCAATCGGAGATCAAATTTCTGGCGTGTTGCCCCAGAAATAGGTGTTTGCGAGGATCTCGTAGAGAATACTCAAAGATTCTGAACCAAAGCAAAGCGTGTTGGGCTAGTCGGTCGATACATTAAGAAAACTTACAAAGAAACTCAGCGAAGAAGGCAGGACGAAAGCAGGAACGCGCGTGCGTCTTTATTCCCGTCAGTGATTCTCGTGTTCGTACTTTTTAAAAATTTTACTGACTTTCAAGTTGCAAACAGCCCATGTACCTACGTCAGAGCATAGCCCCGTTGTTATTGCAGGTGCTGGACGAAAATGCACGCTGTGAATTTTTTTTTACTTTCTTTCACTTATTTTATCGAGCAGCTGTCGCATGACGGACGGACAATTCTCGAAGAAGCAACGTTCCTTGTTCCATCATTTATTAACGGTAGTCAGTTGCACAGTCGTATATCTTTGTCTATTGTTTCTCAGGGTGTGGAAGTCTCGCTGAAGAGCCCGACCCCAACGTGATAATTATATTTATCACGAATGAACGTCCATTAACGCTTAAGTGGACGAGTTTTAACGGCGCTCAATAACATCTAAAAAATATCGGGCTTTGCACCTTAGTGTCTAATCTAGCGCGTATTAACAACAGCATTAATCTAAAAAATTTTACGGCGTAGGTCGCAATTCAACACGTGCTCCATTAGAGTTCAAAAGTGGCGCCATTTGACGTAACTATTCAATCACAGAAGCCTCCGCTCGCAACGAGCGCACAACGCTCGCTGGAGCCACGCAAACACACGTTGATGCTGCATTTTTCTTCAGCAAGTGACAACAATAAACGAGCAACTAAATCCCGTAGGTAAAGAAACTCTACACAACCAACCAACGAACAATCGAGAACAATCGAGAGTCGCTCACCGGCCGGCGGCAGCGCTCTCGAAGCCACGAGAACGCACGAGAGGGCCAGACGTACCACGTGACAACGTCCGGCCAATCACGCCTCTCCGATCTCCCGCCACAGCTATTTCTTTCTCGTGTTTTCTCGAACAACTGCTTTTTGTGTCATTTTTTTTTTCTTGGAGCCGACGACGGAGTACTTTGCGCAGCGAAAGAAAACAGAAAGCCGGCATCCGGCCTATCCGGCGTCTCGTTGTCGCGTATTTGCGTGCCCTGCTGTGTTCGGCCGCTGTTGTGCTCCGCAATCCGCCGCACATTTTTTTCTGTAAGTACTACGTTCGTTCCAACGCGATATCCATCATGTCTCTGTTCCCGCTCATCAACCGCGGCTCCTGGGGCCCGTCCGACTTGGCGCGACGCTTTTTCGACGAAGACGACCTCGCCGGCGGCTCCCCGCTGCTGCTAGACGGTGAGCTGTACGATCCGCCGTTCTACCACCAGCGTTACTACGTCCAATCCCGCCGGCACAACAACGGCCACAACCAGCCATCGACAACGTCTCCGACGCCGAGCAACGGCGTCTGCTCCACGCGTGCTCACGCGGCGGTGGCCTGCTCGCCGGACAAGTTTGCCGTGCGCGTCGACGCTCGGCACTTCGCGCCCGACGAGATCACCGTGAAGACGCGAGACCACTGCGTCGTCGTGCACGGCAAGCACGAGGAGAAGTCCGACGACCGCGGCTGCTACGTGAAGCGCGAGTTCACCCGCCGCTACGTGCTGCCCGAAGACGTGGAGCCCGAGTCCGTCAAGTGCCACATGACCCACGGAGGTGTCTTGTCGCTCGAAGCGCCGCGCAAGAAGTTCAAGCGGGACGACGGCAAGCCGATTCCGATTAAAGTTGTACACGAAGGCGCCGATTCACCCGCGCCGGCTGTTGTGGCTACCAACGGAGACGCGGGCGAAGACGCGAGCAAGTAGTAAAGCTGGCAAGGTTCCTTTTGGCGTTGCATAAGTGGTTGCCAGACTGGAAGGGTGGTTGTTGCCAGACTGCTGCTAAATTTGGCCGTAAAGCTATCCCGTTCCTCTGCATTCTACGGCCTCTGAGATGCTCATCGCCCAAAATGGAGAAGACTCGAGCAATCTCTTTGAAGAAAAAAAGAAAAGAAAAAGTAAGCGTTCCCGAAAGCTGTTCACGTTCCTGCCGTAACACTGCCATTTGTTTCGTGCACTGTTGCGCCCCTTCGACATTCCACGGTGAACTTTGGAACTTTTTTTCCGTAGTGTATGTTCCGTTTGAACTCATACTTCTTTCACTCTTCTTTACGGTGTTTGGTGGAGTTACGAGTTACGCGTTTACCTTGAATCTCGTACGAGCGGGATTTTTTTTTTTGTGTGTGTGTGTGTGTGTGTGTGAAAAGTGGTTTTGCGTTTTTCTACACTCGAAGAAGCAAGAATTGTTCGAATGTATGTTCCTAGTCTTCTCCTGCCAAACCTTGTGCGCTCAACTGTTGTACCCTAAGTTTTGTCAGTCTCTGGCACAGCGTTCGTTTCTCTCATTATAATTTATTTACTATTTTTTCTTACCGTTTCACTAAGCGTGTGTGTGAGACCTTTAGCCGAGCGAAGTCCTTAGACGACATTTGTGAACCTTCGTATGTATCTGTGTATCTCTCTTTTGCACTGTTAATAAATTTGATGTTTACCCTTCGCACTCTTGCCGCCTTTCTGTTGCATTTGCTACAATTGACTCTGGTGTTGCATGCACCACGTTAATTCTGGAGGTTGAGGCGTCGGGTTCCACGAACTGAAAGGATGCCTTTTCGTGTACATTAAGTTTTTTGTTTTTTTTTCAAGTTAGGTCACAATGATTACACTGCAGTCAGCAACAATGACTAACGTATCGCGTCCCTAACATTAGTTTCACAATATGTTAGCCATCTTAGTGGTGATTACATCAAGCTATAAATTTGTTTAGAAGCTATGCGGATTAATTTCCGAGGTTGCTCCTTAACGTATTCAATACAAACGCTGGCAGCTTTCTCGAAGTGTTACAATCTTCGGGAAACACACTCCAGTACCAGCTCCAATTTCGGAACTGGTACTGGACTGCCAGTATATATAGTTAGTGTGTTATTAGTAATTGTTATAGTAATTACATAATTAGAAATGAACTCAAGTTGGAAAAAAAATCAACGTGCCGCGAATTATATTAAACAGGTTACGACACTCAAGAGTGTAGAAGGCATGTACTTGCGCAGCTAGTAGACGACTTAATTAAAAGGGAGACACTCCACCGCGATTGACCCTCCTGTCCGAAATATTCCAGGCCTGAGAACATCGCAGAGTTTTTTACAAATAATGCTGAACGTGCTAATCGATAATGCTATCGTGAGGCGGCCTGCTACACATAATCCTCGGCCATTCGCACCGTGCATGCGCTGTCGTGCACGACTATAACAATGCAGAAATAAAAAACTAACAAAAAAACTGTCCCTACTGGCCGAGCAAGTCGTAAAAGACGCGTTGCAGACGATCTACGCACGACAGGCAGGCGCCGTATAGGGGAAGGGGGGGGGGGGGGGTTTACTTCTTGTTTTATCTTTGTCTGGCGCCATTCACGGCCGCTTTTTTATCATTTCATTTTCATTCTAACCTTCACCCCTTTCTTGTGCAGTGCACCGCTGTCCGCCTCACGACGGCGCATCATATGGGTACGTGCACAGGTGAGTTCAGCGACCGGAACATATATCGGCCTCGCACGACAGACACGGCGATACGGCAACTGAGTGCCAGGGCAGACAACGGCTACAGGCGTGCCGATGCAATTTGCAAACAATGACAAGTGTATATAGAGGGACGGGCAGTGATATACACCACACGATTAAGCTGACAGGCGCAAATGATCCTGCCCCCCAAAAAACAACAAAATATATACATGCTGATCTACTGCGATTCGCGTATGCCTAAGGCAGGGGTGTAGCTAGCGGTTTATTTCAGTACGGGGTGGGGAGGGGGGGGGGGGTACGACCTTACTTTTACGCAATACGTTTGTGTTTCTTTGTATGCGTGAGTAATAAAGGTATCTCAGAGTGAAAAATGGGTTGATTCCCCCCCCCCCTTCTTTTTTTTTTACTACGCCATTGACGCGCCATTTTTTTTCTACGCCATTCCATCAGCATATTACATGTCCAGAACAACAAAACGAAGCATCCCCCTATTTTCTTAGTGACGCCCCTACGAAGGTCAAGCTTGTTTCACGAACGAGCCTGATTGCACTTTAATTGACTGTGTACGAACACAGTTCGCTGCACGCATGAGAAAGATGCAGTATGCGTGCAGGAATGCAAATTCGAGAGATCTTTTTTTGTATGCGTTGTCTCATACGTGACAACACATACACATGTGTTGTCACGTATGTCGCTGTGCAATTTACTTCAAACTACTCCAATTATAACAGTAAGCCAGTGTTTTTTTTTTTTTTTTTGTATAACGGCAGCTCAAATACACAAGGGCGAAGCACACACGACAACAAGCTGATCAAACTTCGATTTCACCGCTTGTTTTGTGTGTTTGTTTGTTGTTTTTTACATTTGAGCTGTTGTTTACAGATCGTATGCCACAAACTAGTCTGCCAGCACCCCATAAGCAGTCAGTGTACGAAAATATCACGTTGAAATAACAACAGCCACACATCTAACGAGACGCGGTTTGCACAGCGCCGAGATTCGATGGTACCTCTTGTGACGAGCTTGCCGAATACAACCGTAAATGGACGCACGAGTCACTTGGCCGGGTCGTCGCAACTGCTTGCGTCATTACCCAAAGCCCACAACCCACCGATCGCAAATGCGTAACGCGGGAACAAAATAAGAAAACGCGACGCTCAATGAACGGAACGCCACGCCGACGCACGCGAAAGCGCGCGAAATTTCTAGAAACAAACCAACCGCCTCGCCACCGCCCCCTTGAAAAACAAATCGAAACACCTGCACGGTCTCCACCACGTGACTCCTCCCAACCAATCGACGCTCGCGATGGCTGAGTCAGTCTCGCGCTCTCTCCCCGGTTCTCGAACGTTCGCGAACACCACCGAAGCGAGCGCGCGTCTGTATAAAAGCGCGAGAGCGCGTTGCTTGAGGCATATTTCGACTTCTCGTCAGCCTCGATTACGAGCCTGAAGCCTCGCATCCTCGTGGACGCGACTCCCCAAATCGAACAGCAGTGATGGCCCTGTTTCCAGTGCTGTACGGCGACAACTGGGGTCCCTCCGACTTCGCCCGGCGGTTCTTCAACGACGACTTCGGACGCACCTTCCTCGACGGTGAGCTGTTCGACCCTCCGTTCTTCCACCAGCGATTTTACCTGGAACCCAGCCGGTTGGGCCGTGCCGCTGCCGAACTCCGGAACCAGACCGGCGATGCGGTTGCCTGCACTGGCGACAAGTTCGCCATCAACGTGGACACCCGGCACTTCTCGCCGGAGGAGATCACTGTCAAGACCAAGGACAACAGCGTCATCATTCACGGCAAGCACGAGGAGAAGTCCGACGACCGCCGCTGCTACGTGAAGCGCGAGTTCACCCGCCGCTACGTGCTGCCCGAAGACGTCGACCCGCAGTCGGTGAAGTGCCAGCTGACCCCGACGGGCTACCTCGCCCTGGAAGCTCCTCGCAAGAACCCGGCTCCCAAGGTGGACAAGAGCAAGCCGATCCCCATCGAGGTTCGTCACGAGTCCAGCGCCAGCGGCGACAAGAAGTGAGCACGAACCACGAATTTCTCACTTCTCCCTGCTAAAGTTCCTCCAGTGTCGGTGCGACTGACCTCGGTGAAAGAGTCCAGGGACCTGAACGCCGCAGAGCTAGCGGCCACATCGTGTAACCAGAGCGGGAAGCATAAGTTAAGAGCTGGCCTCGAAGCAGACTTCCCCCGGAACTGTTTTTTTTTGTACTATGAACATTTGTAGTGCTCAAAGTTTCATGTTTGTTGTGCTGTTAATAAATTAAGTTCCTTTGTGCTGTTCAAGTGTGTTCTGTGCGTCAGTGTGAACCGCCCAACCGAGTAATTTCACTGGTGAGTGCTTCACTGCTAACTCTTCGCTGTGGTAGTTATGTATTCTCTCGCATAGGCAAAGTTTATGAAAGAGCAGCTATGAATAGAAGGATGCTGAACTACTTGTTGCATAAGCACACCCTCAGGGCAGACCTTCAACTAAGCATTATTGCGTTTCTCATGCAACCCGCCTAATTAGATTCATGGTGCATAAAGCAAAGGTGTCATGTCTGCATTTTGAGCACAGTTTTGAAATTTTAAGCTATCTACAATGTTATGGCCTCCTCTGATAGCCTTGTGTACAGTATGGTCAACGATAATCAAATATTTGCCTACCTTGCACTCGTTGGCCTAATTGTGCTCAAGCAAATACTACAACTTTCAGATGCAAAGCTGTCTGTAATGTAGCAAACACTGCATCAGAGACTAACATGCTGTGAAACAAAAAGAAAAAAAAAAAACGCTGTAGGACAGCGAATTTTGTTGAATGGGACACTACATACCAACACGTCATAAAACTGTGCCTTGAAGTCTCACGGTGTGTTAAGCAAAAAATACATTCCTGTTAATTTTTGGCATTTAATGTAGCAAATGTACACAAGCCTAATAAAAGGTAGGTTGAGATGGTCTGCTGTAAACTTCTATTGTCAAATGTACTTCTCTTGCTACCTTTATTGCCTGCTGGACAGCTCATAAAAATAAATTAAATCTGAGGTGGTACTCAGTACTGTAGTGTACATGTGAGAAGAAACTCCAAATCAGTTAAGGTAGAGTATTGTCTCATAACATAGTCTGCCTTTCATAAGACCAAACAGCGAAAACCTTCCACTTAATCTGTAGCACTCGTGCTTTTGCTGTCTATCATGTGTTTCAGAATTCTAATCTATTTCTAGGCATTTTTTCCAGTGCCGTATAAATAAATGGACTATTACTCTACTTTGCAAAAGGAGAAAAGGGATTTCAGAGTTGATCTCTACTGTTTAAAATGTAACTTACTAGGTACGAAGCATCTCGAAGAGGCTAAATTGATGCCTTGATATCTCAAGCACATGCATAAGCCTTCCAGCTGAAGGATGCACCCGACACTGTCATAACGTTGACAGGGTGTGGAGCCCGCATAGGAGTTTCAAGGCACGCCACCACCAACATGTAGCAAAGTGTTTCTGTAGCACTTCTCACATGCTATGTCATCATCTCTTATTTTCCCTTAAAGGCCCCTGTTGGGGTATTACATAAGGGGGTAGGGAATATAGAAAGTTAGACATGAGACTCGTCAGGTCTTAAATTTGAAACACACAGCTCAGTGAAACAGATTACCTGTTTAGCTGCAAAATAACATTACAATTTAACAAGACATGAAGAACAGTGTAAGGTGGTAATGAATATTACAGCGTGAGGTGATCAGTAAGCAACTGCTTAAACACAATGGGCCATGTTAGAGTATGTAACCATATTTTTTATTTATTCAATACTACAGACTCAAGGTCCAAGCAGGGTGATAATGCAAATATAAATAATTGCAAAACTAAACAATAAAGGGCGAAGAGGGTTGTCTGGTAGGGTGATTATTCATCACATGTATCAGTAAGACAGTTCCATTCACATATTGTTCTTGGAAAGTCTTATCATTTGTCTTCATTGGCATATTGTATGTTCTATACTGGATCAATACATCTCGCTGCCAGCGATCTGTTTCTGTTAAACCCCTACATCTTTTTTTTTTTTTGCCAGCTGTTCAACACAGGTCTAGGAGTTTCCCAATTTGATGCCGTCATCCAGTTCTCAGCCACTCAAATGCTCTTGCTGCATCTTGGTACCAACTCTTAATGCAAAGAAAACAAGAGTAATCAATCCTACACCAATATATCCTGATTATTATCACTTTTCCATTACCTACAGCAGTTTGCTCCATAATCATCACTGCTCCCATTTTTTACATCCATCATTCCTCGTTCCATTTGTCTATTTTTATCAGGCTCCATTTCTCGTCATGGCAGTGCAACATTACGAGAGGAAATGAACCTAATATACTTATTTAATTCTTCCACGAATGATTTTAACATGCATTGCTTACTGCTTATGATGAACACATTGAAATTTTCTTTTCTTTTTGCTCTCACCATTTTTCGCACATTAACCCCTTAAGGGCTCATTAAACAAATATATTATGCACCAATATGGCCAAATTTTTTAATGATGTGATATGCTTCAGAAACGTGTTCAAAACACAAAAATATTTGCGAAAATTGTTTATAGTCGATAATCATGTTTAATTGGTCATTCTTTACCCCATATAATACCCTATATTTGGGGCATTTCTGGTGTATTCACAAATTAATTTCTGCAACTCCAGAAAGCACGGGTCGGGTTTGAATTTCCTTGCAGAAAACAAACAATTTCTTGATAGTTCACTTGAAGCTAGTTGAGGTTACCATCCGTGTGGTAGCGTTCAAAGCACGGCACTGCGCAGAGAGCCTTCTCGCACCACCTGCACCAGGTCCTGGTTTCCTTGCAGATGTTCTTGCCATTTACATCTCGCTTCATGTAGCAGACTACGCAGCGGCGTGTCGGTTCTTGCTTCTTCTCTGTTGGTGGTATGTGCGATGGAAAGTGGCGCTCACCAAACCGTTTTGCGTTCAGGGGGCGCCCTGGCCGTCCTTTCTTCTTGGTGCCGGTGTTGGGAGAGTACTTCGTGATGATCTCATCAATAAGCCTTAGCCTATACTCCAGATGAGATGCTCGGCCTCCTCCTTTCTGGTACAGAACGAATGAATTGTAGGTCGCCTCATCCAAGAGGTGTTGGAAGATCTTCTTGTAGGAGATCTTTTTTCGTTTCCGTGGCACTGAGTAGCTCGCCAGCATCTGATCTGCTCTGTCAACTCCTCCCATTGTATGGTTATAATCAAGTGTAACTTCTGGCTTCAGGGTTTCATTGCCCATTTCGTCAATGAATCGCGCCATTTCAGCACTATGTACTGTAGATAGAACCGTCACCAGTTTTTTGTCCATCCACTGAACAGCCAAGCACTTGCCCCTTTGAAAGGCAACCATCTCGCCTTTCTTGAGCTTTGCCTTGGCGAAACCAGGCGGAAGGTCTTTGCGAGTGGCTCGCGTCGTGCCATAGATGTCAGTTGATCTCTTCAAAAGAAAGTCAACCAGTTCTGGTGAGGTGTAGAAGTTGTCAGTTGTGATGCAGTAGCCTTTGTCTAGCAGGGGCTCCAGAAGCTTCAAAACAACTTTCGTCGCCATTCCGAAGGTTGCTGCTTCTTCTGACGAGATCTCAATGTTCGTTTCTTTCCCTGTATAAATTACAGAGTTCCATATATACCCACTTGAAGATTCGCATAGCAAAAATGACTTTATGCCAAACCTCGCTCTCTTCAGGGGCATATACTGCTTCCAGCTGAGCCGGCCTTTGAAGAGCAGCAAGCTCTCGTCGACACTGACGTCCCGCTCCGGCACATACAATGTCCGGTATTTTTCAAGAAGTGCCTGATAAACCGGCCAGATTTTCCTCAGATGAGGTTGAGGGTGTCCTTCACAATTTTCGATTGTCGTGTTGTCGACAAAGTGCAACATTCTCATTATTAGTTCGAAGCGGTTTCTGGACATTATCTCGCCAAAGACCGGAGTCTCAACCAGCCGATTCCTAGACCAGTACATCCTTTCATTTGGTTTTTGCACAATGCCTTGCAGCAACAGGAGGCTCAGAGAAACGCGAAGTTCTTCTCGCGTAAGTGCATACCATTTTCGGAAGCGAGAATGTTGTCCCAGCTTGCTAGAATTCAGAAGCTGAGAAGCGTACCGGTTTGTCTCCACGACGATAACATCAAGCAGCTCATCATCAAAGTAAGCTTCAAAGAGCTCAAGTGGATGAGGGGGAGAGCTTACTGTGATCTTCAGTCCCGTGAAACCCCTGAAATCAAACCGTGGAGGTCTGGCTGGGATGTTGTCGAGGTCTATGCGAAACCATTCACGGGAGCTAGCCATTGTATCATCGCTACTGTCTTCTCCTTCAGAGTCACTGTCCGTAAAAACGTCATCACTGTCTTCTTCACTTGAAGAATAAAACACTACGGTGGCATCCTTATCACTCTCGCTTTCATCGTCTGAAGAAGGAAGATTCTCCGCATCAGAACGCCGCACGGATGAGGCCATGTTTGTAAAACGCGCGGGAAACAAGCGCACACATTCCGCCATCTAGTGTGCAAACTATAACCACCGCCAATGACGGAACTTGCGGTGCTTAAACATAGATGGCAGCACAGGTTCCGTAAATCCCCGTTTGACGACCCGGGCTCGTCAAAAGCCTGTAGGAGCATTGCGGAAAACTCATGACGACCACAACTCGTCATAAGCAAAATAGTGGCAACTGCTCTTGACGAGCGCAGGTCGTCATAAGCCCTTAAGGGGTTAAAGGCAAAGAAATGATTACTAAGCATATACCTGCCATGGTGGTCTGGACGCTAAGACACTCGGCTGCTAAGGCATCAGGCTGGGTGCTAATGAAAATGCTTGGTCACACAGAATCAGTGGTGGTATTACTGTCCCGGCTATGGTGGCAAGTGGAGCTTTAAAAAGGGGACCCTTAATAGCATTGGAGATTTGCGAATACCCAAACACGTGCGAGTCATGGCAGCGTCCAGGTGCTCCAATGTTGATATACCTGAAGCGGTATATGTGATCCACAAGTGCCAGCAAGATGATACTATACCTGCAAAAAACAAGGAGCGTGGCACGTAAGGTGAATGCAGCGAAGTGCAATGGACACCAAATGTGTGTGTGTGTGTTTTTGTAGTTGTTACAGTCGTGCAGCTACCTTAAAGTACTATCACAAAAGCATGTATATTTGTGTACAGCTAAGAATCTGCTGCTTCCTGTGGTCATTAATGGAGCCAGGGATGTTTTTTTTTTTCTTGCAGCCTTGTCATATATCTTCAATATAGTAAGTAATAGACATTAAGTTTTCTGCAGATGAGCTGCTGCTTTCTGCGGCCGTTATGAGCATGTCGGAATTATCATTGCAAATGCAATCTGGCATCTTCATGCTGTTGCGTTAAAATGCTTACGTGAAAACTGCATTGCTTGGCTTGCTCTAGTGCCTGTAAATGATGCGAGATGGTAGGAACCAAACTGTGCACTGACTAAAGCACTTGGCATCGCTTTTTTTTATTTATTGCGATGTGGACTTGCCCTTGTGGCAGAGCTAGGAGTGAACTATATAGCGTAACGAAAAGGTTGAATAGTGTTGTTTTCTAGGCACATTAAAATACGGTATAAAATTTATCATGCTTTTTTTACATTAAGAAGTTGTATTAGGCCACTTACCAGCCTCTGTAGTTGTAGTAGTCTGTGACATGCCCCTTAGGTGGCGAGATTGGAAAGTGGCATCCATCCAAGGCTCCGACGCCTTGGCGGAAACCGGTGACGGCCTCGAATTCCTGAATGTGCCTCGCCGTTTCCTCTGCGGTCACCATTTTGATACACTCGTGTTCCAGTACAGCGACAACAGCCTCGCAAAACTGCCTGTATAAGGTATTTACTGTCGAGCGTCCAACGCCGAAGAGGTTGGCCACAGTCCTATCTTCGGCTGACGAGCACAGGTTGTATAGGGCAATGCCGACTCGCTTCTCAGGAGTGATGGCTTCACGCATGCTGGTGCACTGCCTTTCGAGCTCACTGCGCAAGCTCTCCACAATGAAACGAAAGGCGGACGGGTACACTCGAAAAGATTGCTTGAAGTTCTGCTCACCGAGGTGAGGTACAGTTTCCTCGAACCACCTCTCGTTTCGTCTGAAGGCCCAGATCGATCGATTGCAGGCCTTCTCCAACAGCTCCAGTGCGCACAGCAAGGAACTTCTGAATAGCAGTTGCTGCTTTATCCTCTCCTTGGCGGCTTTTGCAGCGTCTGCCTCGCTTTCCAGAGCGAGAAAGCAGGCCGTGAGGCTTGCGATCCTCGCTTTTTCTCCCGTACGGTCGCCCATAACGTGTCGAGAGCAGCGAAAAACAAATAGGGTAAATAAAAGCCCAGTGGTGCCAGACGGACTTGTGCACGTCGCTAGTTATGGGAATGCTTCCTTATCTAGTGCAAAAAACTTTTACATTGGTGTTTCTTCATCTCTTATTCTTAAATTTATTTGAAGAAACGAGCAGTGCAACAAGTCTTTAATTTGTACATTGTGATACATTGTTTAATTTTCATTGCTTCTCTTTTACCTGCTAGCGCCACGCTTTCGCTAGCGTCTTCGAACGAAAACACTAAAAGGAGATCGTTGCTGCCGTGTGTCTGCGCCGCAAACACCTCTTTGTTAAAAGTCTTTCAACTTCGTAAAAGACCGCTTACTTAAAAGACTTTTTGCGCGCCTTGGGCGTCTAAGGTAAATGAAGTTAATGTTTATGCAAGCTGTTCATTCCATCGGCATATTACATGTCCCGAACAAAACGAAGCATCCCCCTATTTTTTTAGTGACGCGCCTACGAAGGTCAAGCCACTGATCTCCACTAGAGTTCAGTGGGTCAAGCTTGTTTCACGAACGAGCCTGACCGCACTTTAATTGAATGTGTACAAACACAATTCGCTGCGCCATGAGAAAGATGCAGCATGCGTGCAGGAATGCGAAATTCGAGAGGTCTTTTTTTTCTTCTTACATTTTCGCAATCAACACATACAAATGTGTTGTCACGTATGTCACCGTGCAATTTACTTCGAACTACTCCAATTATAACAAAAAGCCACTGTTTTTTTTTTATAACGGCAGCTTAAATACACAAAAGCGAAGCACACACGACCACGACAAGCTGATCAAACTTCGATTTCACCGCTTGTTTTGTGTGTTTGTTCGTTGTTTCTTACATTTTAGCTGTTGTTTACAGATCGTATGCCGCCAACTAGCCCGCCAGCACCTCCTAAGCAGTCAGTGTACGAAAATATCACGTTGAAATAACAACAGCCCCACATCTAACGAGACGCGGTTTATACAGCGCCGAGATTCGATGTATCTCTTGTGACGAGCTTGCCGTATACAACCGTAAATGGACGCACGAGTCACTGGCCGGGTCGTCGCAACTGTTTGCGTCATTCCCCAAAGCCCACAATCCACCAATCGGGAACAAAATAAGAAAACGCGACGCTGAATGAATGGAACGCCACGGCGACGAGCGCGAAAGCGCGCGAAATTTCTAGAAACAAACCAACCGCCTCGCCACCGCCCACATGAAAAACATTAAAAACACCTGCACGGTCTCCACCACGTGACTCCTTCCAACCAATCGACGCTCGCGATGGCTGAGTCAGTCTCGCGCTCTCTCCCCGGTTCACGAACGTTCGCGAACACCACCGAAGCGAGCGCACGTCTGTATAAAAGCGCGAGAGCGCGTTGCTCGAGGCATATTTCGACTTCTCGTCAGCCTCGATTACGAGCCTGAAACCTCGCATCTTCGTGGACGCGACTCCCCGAATCGAACAGCAGTGATGGCCCTGTTTCCAGTGCTGTACGGCGACAACTGGGGTCCCTCCGACTTCGCCCGGCGGTTCTTCAACGACGACTTCGGACGCACCTTCCTCGACGGTGAGCTGTTCGACCCTCCGTTCTTCCACCAGCGATTTTACCTGGAACCCAGCCGGTTGGGCCGTGCCGCTGCCGAACTCCAGAACCGGACCGGCGATGCGGTTGCCTGCACTGGCGACAAGTTCGCCATCAACGTGGACACCCGGCACTTCTCGCCGGAAG